>JAMPIV010020744.1:0-310375 GCA_024509875.1 Oreohelix idahoensis
AGGAACTCAAGCATCCTGTAATGTATATCTCTAGGTTGCTAAATGCGCAGAAAGAATTACTCATTTTAGACCCATGAATGTTGCTTGGTTTGGCCCCATTCTTAACGACATAGGGTTCCTTCTGGCGTTGCATTTCTTTATGGAAACCGGACCAAAAACTTTTTATAACGGCTATGCAAAGTAAAGGTTAATTTGAAGAGCTCGAGATCACTACTCGTTATGCTATTGCTCTCTTCAGCCTTTCCATTTCGAGCGTGAGGTGCGAGACTATCCGTGGTTCGGATAATGTGATGGCGGACATATTGTCTAGATGCCCACATGATTCCAGTTAAATCTTGTGTCCTAGTTTTTCCTGATATATTTTCAGACTTAGGTCTGTCCTTAATGTCCTAATATATTTGGTAATACAAATGTTTTACTATTTGGGATGATGGTATAAAGAATTTAACAAATTTGATTTTTGTCCATCCATTAGTGATATGTTTGCTAATATAGCATTGTAATTGATGATATTGTAATATTGCTATAGTTTAGAGTATTTTAAATGATTTGATATTGTGACCTTGGTATTGCCAGCAACTCACTCAGGTTTCTTTTAATGATACCTCCTGAAATTGTTTTTGGCTTTGAGAAATATTTTTCCTCTTATGTTGAGAGATGATTTGTATATCCTCTTCAAGACGCTTTTTATTTGTGCTCCATTGTACCTTATATAGGATTTCATTCTTTCATGAGAAACGCATAAGTGATGCTTGTGCTGTCTTGCTCATAGATATATATATTTTTTTTTAAATGTATCTTTTTTTTTTTTTGCAGGGGAAGTGTAGTAATATGTTGCCGTCATTTTCGACCGAGTTTCATATGTCAAGTTATTTGTCGTATTTTCACCCTAGTCCAAAGTGCCGGATAATTATGTCTTTACTTTTGCGATGTCAGGTTGAATTTGGGGTTTATCTTCCATTTTGGTTCTTTCAGTGCGTTTGATTTGTATGAAGATAGGGTCAAAGGTAAAACAGTTTCGGGTTTGTGCCCATGCGCAGATTTGAAGCGCCAAGTTGAGTTACTACTTCCATCAGCCCGGTGATGTAAGTCATGGCTTCTGAGGGACAATGTCCCATTGTGTTTTTTCGGGGAAAATCTTCGAAGTGTAACTGCTGGAGGGGCAGGTCCTCTCGGGCCCCAAGTTTTGATATCTCTGTGTGCGTCGGAATGACGACAGAATTCCTTATTAAATAGTTCTGAGGATTTGGTTTTCCAGGTAATAACCAACTTTTTCCATTTATTACGCTTTCGGTGGGCAGAACATGTATAAGATTACCTAGTCTGTGATGAACTACAGCTCACCGGTCCTACATTTCAGACAAAACTTATATTGTTTGTGCTCAAGGTAGCCATCCAAGACTATTAGTCTTTATATTTATCCAGAAGTCCAGTGACGAAGTTATATTGTGGGAACCGCAGATTTGGCGGTATTTTAAGTCTACATAAGCATTACTGCAGGGTTGATGTTACGACCTGCTTAGAAGAAGTACACAGATGACGTCATAATGAGGCCCTGTGTATTTAAGGCTAATAATATTACACCTAGATAATGTGCAATTGGCGGTAAGCCAAGTTTACCTGTAATATGGAAGCGTCAAAGTGATCAAGGTATCTGACGCGTTTTAGTCCCAGAGACACCAACGCGGCAACAATGAACTGTCCATTAATTGAAGAACATTGCTATTGACCATGCACGAATTTTCAAAATGTTTACCACCTTTTTTTGAATGCCTGATGTATACCTAACGATTTCCGGTCAGCATGACCTTGTTTACACTGACTGTTTTCCTGTTGATGCTATTGGTTTATCGTCAATAAATGTTTTGAAATGTGCCTGCAGGTGGGGGGGTCCTAAGCATCTTTGACTACTGCATGTTTAGTGGTGTATGGGTTGCATTATACAACATATACGATCGCCTAAACACATTCGCGGGGGCCTTCCAGGTTGCACTCACACTCACTCCGCTCATCATTAAAGTACTACAAATCTTAACAACATGTATACTGTCCTCGTGCCAGTGATCGCTTCTACAAGAGAGAAAAAGACAGTTACAAGTGCCAGACCTATACTATCGGCTGTGCATCTTCCCTCCTCTCTTGGGGTGACCATTCTAGTCCGACAAGAACCTTCTATAGTCCTACATGTTGTGCCTCAGCGCGCGCGAATTCTTTGGTCATCCTGGAATCTCATCCATGCTCTTTGTTTTCCCATGCTTGCTTGTAATAGTTGGGACCGTTCTACTTGGGTCTGCAAGGGGTGGGATTTTAGGCCTCAATGTATCACCTGGTTGCGGGCCATGTCTCTTCTTGTTACTTCAATCACCTTCCTCAGATACCTTACTTCTGAGGTTTGTATCTGGCTTTTGTGGATTGAAATCATTGCCTTGACTCGCATCCATATGTCAAGACTGGGACATAGGTGGAGCGGTATAAGCCATCTTCGTTTTTTTTACCAACCTTTCTCTTGCTGAGGAATCCTCGATTTATGGCCTGAAAAAGTCTCCCAGCTGCTGCTTTTTGAGTGGCCAACTCTTCTTTGATGCCTCCCTTTTGGTCTGTAATAGCTCTGAGGTATTTAAAGTGGTCGACCTGCTCCAGGACCTGTTCTCCCAGCTTAATCTGATGTCTTATTTCTTCTCGTGATATCACCATTTATTTTGTTTTAGAGCTGCTTATGATCATCCCTCTCTTCTACACCTCTTCATTCCAGACTTGCAGCCAGATTTACAATAAGTAAAAATATTGTTTATGTTTTAGTCGAGGAAGTTGAGGTGAACTGCGGTAAGATGTGGAGTACAATGGATGGGTGTGAACCAAAAAATAGAAAAAAAACCACTTCCACCCCACCATCAAGTTCACCTCCCTTATCTCCACAGTATCTGTCAACTTTCTTGACATTACTATTACTATCACGCCGTCTGGCCTTAATACCTCAGTATACTACAAGCCGACAGATGCCCATAGCTACCTTCTGTATACCTCTCCTCATCCTCTGGCTTGTCATGACTCCCTTCCATTTTCACAACTTCTCCACCTCTGCCGTTTGTGCCTAGATGACGATGACTTCCACTTACTAGCCAATGAGATGTTGGATTTCTTCCATAGCAGACTTTATCTGGAACATTTTCTCACTTCTGCCCTCCAACCTGTGCTCCCCATCTCTCAACAGGAGGCCCTTAAACCTCACTATAAATCCACTTCGGAAAGAGTCAAATTAATCTTGACCTATCACCCTCATAGTACTGCATTCATACAGATCCTTTTCCGCCACCTCCCTATCCTCCAAGCAGATTCTGTGATCCAAGAAGTATTCGATGAAGCACCTTTGATGGCATATAGATGCGACCAGAACCTGAAGGATCTTCTTGTTCACAGCCATCTCCCAAAGGAGAATGCCACTCACTTTGGCACAATACCCTGTGGTCGAACATGATGCAACACGTGCAAGTATGTCATCTCAACCCACAAGGTGTCTTTTCCTGAGGCTATGTACACCATCACCAGTAGCTTCACGTGTGAGTTGCGCAATGTCATTTATACAATCATATGTCAACATTGCTGCAAAACCAATATTGGCCAAACAGGCTAATGATTTGGGGTCAGATTCAGCGAGCACTGAAAGACATCTCTCAGCAAAAAATCCACACCAGTTGCCATACACTTTAATGGTCCTGACCACCATGGTCCCATCGACATCCAGGTCACGGCGATCAGATCCTGCTCCTCTACACTGCTAGCCGAGAACAGCTTGAGAACCGTCTTATCCACCACATGGGGTGTCTAAAACCATCTGGTCTTAACACTCTACACACCTTTGTCTGAGGTCACCCTTTCCTCTGTTGTTCTATTTTGACTCTTTCCACTCTTATCCTATTTTTCTGCCACCCTCTAATAATATGCATGAATATATAATACACTGTTTTTAATATGTCTTGTTTTTTTATTTCATATTTATTTATCTCCAACTCATTCTGTGCTCTTCTATTTCCAGTCCCCACTAATATTACGATTGGGTAGTTTATTGTTCAGTTTCGTTTTTTAGTTTCTTAGTATGTATTGTGTACATCCGGTGGTGGCAGTCATTTTCTTTTCCGGGCACGTTCGTCCATTCGCGGGCAGCAAAAGTGTTAGGACTTCGATGCCATCAGGGAAGTACCTAGGTTTTATTTTTATACAGGTTCTTATGTCCTTCAGCCACATTGAGGATTACCTGTATAGCCAACACAATTAGTATCTGAGAGATAGTATATCCCATCACAATTCCAACTTGAAGGTCAATCCACTTCTTTGTGTACTTTCTGTAGGAAAATCTGGCAGAGAACCTTGTAGCATTCTATGATTTGCTAGCAAAGCCATGCATTTTTTTCTGCCTGTGTTTACTCACACAAGCTTAATTTTCATCCATGCCTCTTTTCTTCGAACACAAGTTAACACATTATTTACAAACTTTTGTGACCTGCCAGTCATAACAGGTAGCAAATCAGGTTTGTTTATCGAGTCTTATCACGCGAGCTCATCTTTCAATCATATGATACCTTACAGACCGCACGTGAATAACATAATACACTTTGAAGTAGACTCATGGGCAAAATCTTTCCCCGAGTACATTTTGATGTCGAGTCGCGGGCAAAATCTTCGAGAACCCCATTACATGGATATAGCTTTTGATGACGGTTGAACGCCAGAGAAAAGCCGACCATAAACTTTTAACTGGGGAACTCATGGTTCTGATTCTCCGGTACACACAATAGTGTGAAAATTAACATCATCTATGGATCGGAGAAACAATAATATATATAAACCATGTTTTCTTAAACCTGTTATCAGTTGTCACTCAGAATTTTTGGAGAGTCTAAGCATGTAGTTCTAGAACCATTGTGGAAGATGTGTTAATAGCAATCGTGGGGATTTTCATTCTGATTTTTCTGACCTGATCAAGGGCATCCAGCCGTCTCTTTCTTCATTTACTGATTGGTTAATGTTGTATTTTTCTTGGCTTGTGCATCACCAATTTCATTTGTGAGCCAAGTGTGCCAACGATACATAAGAAACATTTTAACTTGTAAAATTTAACTGGACTTATCATCCCAGAAATTTTTCCAATTTTTACCAGCCCACTGGGGTATACAAAATAACACGTATACTCCTGACAGTTGTATTCACGGGGATTTATCCAGAAAGTTATGCTACTTCAGAATCAGCACTCTCCCATAGAGTCAGCCGATAGGATTACCATCATCACCATTTGTAACATTTTAGCAACCAGATGTTTCCCAATACTGGAAATAATTTCCTCTTTTAAATGTGAACTGCAAGATCACGTTTCTACATCAACTATTGGCGGTGACCTATTGTTCATCCAGGAATAACCCACACCAAATTCGGCATCCACCTCATTAATCTTTTGTGTTAGAGGATGGACTGGGGCCAATTTGAGACATTCGCCTGACATTTTTATATTCAGGAACCATTGTAATTCCAAGGGATATTGATGCGTGATGCCATATGATGATGGATGGCATCCGCATGTCTGGTTTTGTGTAGTGTGTAGATGTGTTCAGTCAAAACAATGTTCATGCAACAATAACAGGGCAATCCACATAGGACGTCAGTAAACTCACGACGTATAAAGTCAATGAGTCTTGAAACAGCCGTTGACGTTTTTCTTCATTATTTATTGTGGACGCCACAGTGACAAAATGGTTACGCAAATGTGTAGGCACATCAAACAGTCATTATCACAGCAACATTCAATACAGCAATAAACGGTAGACAGCATTACAATGATGAGTCAGATGCATGTTATATTTCAAAGTGCTGTAAATGTAGTCAGGTGAACAACTCCATCCTTTTCTATAACAGCCAGGAGATAACCAGATGTATGAGATCAGTTCACTCTCCTTAGTTTGACTTCAGCAAGACAGACACGTCTGTCGAAGTATAAATAATGTCCTCAAAAATATCCTCTAGATAATAAAGGTTTTCTAAACCTAGTTCATTTAACAAAGTAGCAAGTAATGGTCCTTGGTACATGCATCAACCGATGCAGTACAATGCAGCGACATGTGAGCTGGGAAAGAACATCTCGTGACGACGACTTTCGGAGACAGGCTATGAATCGAAATCGCTCACGACCCAAAATCGATAGAGTTAATGAAAAAGTCAATTTACCTTGCTTTCATGAAATACACAGAAATATCACGCCTCCCGACATGTGCAAATACACTAGAGGTATTATCCCGAATAAACGAAATATCCATAAGAGGACTACACATCCCTGACAGAACAAAAAATAGCGGAGATCCCCTCTTCAATGAGGCATCTCTTTCGCCATTCCAAATCGCTCACTCCCACTAGTGGTGGGCGGAAACCGATCGACAAAGAACAAGACAAGTCATGCGCAGTCCAGCGCAAAAATGACCACAGCTCAAAAGTTAACTGCATTCGATACCAACGCGAGAAGACAAATGCTTACCGAGAAAAGTGACTATAAATTCCAAGCAGTTGTTGCCCTTGCGTTATAAAACAGATATTGAAATAAAACGATGTTGCGAGAATTTATCACGCAACATATCACCACCTCCTCCCGATAAAAAAAAAAATGTGGAACATATTTTTTTTTTTCAATATCAAAGAGCATGCGATAAGCGGCTCAAAACGCACGAATTATGCGCTGATAATTAACTAAATTGCCAAACAATAGGCTAATTATAGAGTGTCTGGTGAGGATATACCTCAACAGAAAAATAAATATGTCTCAAAAAATATTCACATCGGGGAGGTGTCACCAACACACATCACGTTAGCATGTAAACACAATATACGTATGCAAGTTACTATAATCATCATTAAACAGCATACTCTAATATTGTCTTTAAAAATGGATGTACAAATCTGATAGGAAAATTTAAATAGTACATTCTTTGACATGTAATGACATAAGTACATAGTAAAGTTAAACTACATGACGATCCAGGACATATGCTCTGGTATTCCGAGGGTAAGTACACAATCTAGAACTCGTCATGCTTGAAACTAATAAGGTAAGTCCTCAGCTCAACAATGACATTCTGAGAAAGTACAAGCAATATAATGCTAATTAATAACTAATATGCTTCATAAGGTACAATACATTATTAATAATTGTGGCTGTTTAGTAAACTAACGGCCCTTATATTAACTACTCAGTCCTCCTCTATCATTTTAAAAAACGAACAGAAGAAGATGACAACAAAGCACGATAGTGTGTACATATAAAGTAAGTACAGATGTGCTAATCTATTGTAATATATATAGGTGTGTTATGACTCTGTAATATATAGAAATATAGGACAGAAGTATTAGTTGGAGTCATGTGGGCATCTAGACAAAATGTCAGCCATCACATTATCCGCACCACGGATAGCTCGTACCGTGAAGTGAAAAGGTTGAAGAGCTATAGCATATCGAGTGGATCTCGAACTCTTCAAATTCTTAGTCTGAATAGCTGTAAGAGCTTTCTGATCAGTCTCTAGAATGAAATGTGCGCCCAGGAGGAATCTTTGTAGCTTTAGAATTGACCAAACCATCGCTAACAACTCACGGTCTAAAACCGAGTAGTTCCTCTCTGCCGCATTTAGTTTTCTAGAAATGTACATAACAGGATGCAGAGTATTTGCATATTCTTGCATCAGTGCTGCTCCAATCCCAGTGGATGAAGCATCACTCCGAAGAACAAAAGTCCTATCAAGAGTAGGTAATCTTAAGATGGGAGGAGAAGAAAATATATTCTTGATTTGGTCTAGTGAAGATTGGCATTCTTCAGACCAACGGACCAGATTAGGCGAACCTTTCTTCAACAATGTTGAGAGAGGTGCCATGATCGAAGATAAATTTGGAATAAATCTCCCATAAAATTGAATTAAACCTAAGAGACTCCTAACTTGTTTCTTCGTTTTAGGAACAGAGATGTTCAGTATTTTGGAAGTATTGTGGTCTTCTGTCTTCAAGAGACCATGACCAACACGATGACCCAGGAAAGAGATTTCACCAAAACCAACAAAAGCTTTAGAAGGTTTTGCTGTCAAATTATTCTCACGTAGAGTGGACAGTAAGTCATATAACCCTAAATAGTGATCTTCCCAGGTATCACTGAAGAGACAGATGTCATCTAAGTATGCGATGACATCCGAACGATGTGACAGAATTCGACGCATCATGCGAACGAAAGTGGCAGGGGCGTTCATGAGACCAAAAGGCATAACATTCCATTGAAATAGACCCCTAGGTGTAGAAAAAGCAGTAAGAGGTTTGGCATGCTCTGCTAAAGGCACTTGCCAATAACCTTTAGACAAGTCAAGTTTAGTGAAGAATCTAGAATTAGAAAGTCTAATCAGTAGATCTTCTAACAAAGGCATCGGTTCAGCGTCGAACTTTGTGACCTGATTCAATTTGCGATAATCAACGCAAATTCGTATGTTCTTATCCTTCTTCCGGACAATAACCATGGAAGAAGAATATGGTGAAGTCGATGGTTCAATTATATTTAATTGAATCATTTCATCCAATTCCTTTTCCACTTGCGACTGAAAGTGTATAGGAATAGGATACGGCCTAACCCTAATTGGATTATTGTCAGTAAGAATTATGTCATGTTCTATGACATCTGTGTGTCCAGGAATGTCAGTGAGAACATCCTGAAATGTTTGTAACATCGACGAGACTTGTCGATGTTCGTCACCAGAAAGATTAGGAGAAACAGAAACGTTTTTCCAAGATTCCGTGGAATGTAATGGAACCACTGGAAGGGGAAGGTTGACATCAGAGAAGGTAGCTTCCTCATCCTGAATGACAGACAGGGATGAATAATGACCGTGAGGTGCAGGAGCATCATCCGTTGCCTGGAAAATAGGCAGCAAATAGTCCGGACGTTCGTGAAATTCCGAAAGCATGTTTATGTGGAAAGTTTTATGCTTTCCATCAATATCGACCACATAGTCAACATCGGAAATCCGAGAGACTATTGCATACGGACCTTTCCATGCAATAAGAAGTCTATTTTCCCTACTGGGGAGTAGGACGAATGCTTTGTCACCTGGACAAAGTTGTCGTAGACATCTATTCTTGTTAGCAAACTGCCTTGCCTTCTCTTTAGCAATTTCTGATGAAGCAGTTGCTAGCTTACATGCCTCAATGATCTTTTGTCTAAGAGCAATGACATACTCATATGAGGATTGAGTTTCATCGCTAATATCATCGGCAGTGATGAAATCGTGTAATAAAGATGACCTTAAAAGGGCCAATAATATCTATGGCCATTTTCTGAAATGGCCGAATAGGAATGTCAGCAGCCTGGATAGGCGCAGCATGTCGTGGTCCTCTAGATTTGACCTCCTGACATACCTTGCATGATCGGCAGTAAATACGAATGTCCTTATTGACAAAAGGCCAAAAGAAAGCCGCAAGGACTCTCGACTTCGTACGGGCAAAACCCATATGTCCAGCACATTGCGAGTCATGAGCATGTTGTAATATTTGGACCCTCATGCTCTTGGGAACAAGAATTTGCGAATGTGCCGACGTAGTCGAATCTTGTACCATACGTACAAGTACGCCGTTTCTCATTGCAATCCAAGATTTTCTATTTGTATCCTGATTCGGATCACCTTTCTTCGCAAGAACGAAGAATTTTTTTAAAGAAGGATCTTCTTCTTGCAATTTTATGAAAGAGTCACGAGTAATTACTAAGTGACTATCTTGGCTATCAACTTCATTATCACTTTTCAGTGAAGTTTCGGGTGTTTGTAGAGCTTGTGCTCTTGTAACTACTGCATTTGTAGCTTGCATGTTATTATCTTCCCAAGCAGCAATCTGCTGTGGGGTACACTCCCTAACTCCGTGAATACGACCAATAATAAGGTCCGCAATAGGATTAGGTAAGAGACAAGCATGCACATCTCCAGTAAAGAAAGGAGTGGCAATGCGAATTACAGCAGTAGGATATTTTTCTAGAGTGCCGCCAAATGTGACACATTTAATAACCCTTCCTGTAGCACAAGATGGATCTACAAGCGATTGTCTAACACCAATAGTGGTGCATCCGGAATCGAAAAGTAGTGAGACCGGAGTATCATTAACAAGACCCTTATGTTGAATTAAAGAACCCCTCCCGTCATGCGCAACAGCAGCAGGAAGAGCGGGAAGTGGGTGACCACAACTCAAAGTAGTTATGGTACCCGGTTCGAATAAAGTACTGCATTGGGGGCATTTGTTTTTGCTCTCTCAAAGTCAAAAAGCAGAAACTAGTGACAGCGTCAAAGTTTTTACTATCAACAACATGATTACAGGCTCCCTCAGTTTCCTGTTGTACAGCATTAGCCTGCTGATATCTCTTTTTTTTTTGTGTTGAGATCTACCCCGACTATTATTACCTCTGAAGTTATCAGAGTTATTATTATCTCTGCAGTTATTATTGTCTCTATTGTAATTGTTATACTGGTTCGAATTCCAGTTTCCACGATTACTATCATGTTCACATTGATGCGAACATCTATTTGTTTGGTTCTGAGGTCTTCGGCAGGAATAACCTCTATTACCATATCCTCTTTTGAAATGCTTATAATTATTAGGGTGATAGTAACGACCACTATCAGGTTGTCTCCAATTCTTCGAAGAAGAATCACCATGAAATTGGTTTCCATGATTTTGACAGAAATTACCGCTGCCCTTTCTATCAAAATTTTGTTGGGATCTACGAGCAAAGTTTTGACCATACGGAGCTGCCGAAGCAACTGGTAAACCTTCTTTCACCTTAGAGTTACCCATGGTTATGTGTGGGTGCGCAGTTACGTATTAGCAACAGAAATCTTCCATTTCTTTTATTGTTTTAGGTTTACGTTCATGAAGGAAAGCAAGGAAAGACTCATTGACAGACGACATGACTTTGTCTCTAAGTATTAAGTCCATAAGTCCTTCATACTCTAGAATCCTAGAGCAGAGACTCCGATGCCTAGCTGAGCCACAATTGGATGAAGCCCAGTGTGGATTCCGAGCAAACCGAAGTACTCAAGACCTAATCTTCACACTCAGGCAGCTGAGTGAAAAGGCCCTTGAGTACAAGAGTGAGATCCATCTTTGTTTCATAGATCTGGAAAAGGCGTTTGACAGGGTCCCCTGGAGCGAACTTTGGGACTGTTTGGCAAGGAAGAACATTCCAGCACCTCTGATTCATGCTATACAGAGCTTCTACAAGTCTTGCAGAAATTATGTGAGGACAGCAAACTATAAGTCAGAAGAGTTCAGGACCACCACTGGTGTAAGACAAGGCGATATCCTGTCACCTTATCTTTTCATACTCCTCATGGACGATGTCATCAAGGCATGTAAGGAGAGAACAAGAAAGTATTCAGTGGGGTACTGGAAGATGAGACAGGTCTGTATTTCAGAGCTAGCATTTGCTGATGATGTTGTCCTGATTGCTAAATCAGAGACACATCTCCAATCCAACCTGCAAGTCTGGAAGGAAGAGCTGAGAAGAGAGGGATGGTCATAAGCAGCTCTAAAACAAAATCCATGGTGATATCACGAGAAGAAAGAAAACATCAGATTAAGTTGGGAGAACAGGTCCTGGAGCAGGTCGACCACTTTAAATATCTCGGAGCTATTATAGACCGAAAGGGGGCATCAAAGAAGAGTTGGCCACTCGAAAAGCAGCGGCTGGGAGACTTTATCAGGCCATAAATCGAGGATTCCTCAGCAAGAAAGAGGTTGGTAAGAAAACGAAGATGGCTGTATACCGCTCCACCTATGTCCCAGTCTTGACATATGGATGCGAGTCATGGGCAATGACTACAACCCACAAAAGCCAGATTCAAACCTCAGAAATGAGGTATCTGAGGAAGGTGGTTGAAGAAACAAGAAGAGACATGGTCCGCAACCAGACGATACGTCAAGGCCTAAAATCCCACCCGCTGCAGACCCAAATAGAACAGTCCCAACTAAGATGGTTTGGCCATGTCTGCAGAATGGGAGAAGATCGGCTACCACGACAAGCATGGGAAACAAAGAGCCAGGGATCCAGACCTCCAGGACGACCCAGAGTCCGCTGGGAGGACAATATTAGACAATCTTTGAAGGACCGAGGACTAGAATGGAACCAGGCCAGGAAAAGACAGCCGATAGGATAGTCTGGCGCTCTCTCTTCCAAACCTCTACACCTCACGGTAGAAGAGGAACGACTAAGTAAGTAAGTAAGTAAGTCCTTCATAAGTTTTTTCCGTCTTAGATAGTTCAACCCATCGTGAGAAAGTAATGCGTATTCTTGCAATAAACTCGGAGAATTCAACTCCTTTTCAGGTAACATGTTTTTAAATTGTAGACGATAGCCGTCTTCGTTAAGCTGATATTTCTTTAACAAAGCGGCCCTGACAACCTCATAATTGCTCTTGTCAGGTTCATCCACCATATTTAATATACTTAGAGCTTTACCTGTCAGTATCCCTGATAACTGATAAACATATTTTGCTTTGTCTATGTTATGAGCTGTACATGCTTGTTCAAATCTGTCCAGATAGAACATTATGTCATCACTGGAAGGACTAAATGTTGGTAACTTAATCTTAAAAGTATCATTATTAGCCTTACCAGAAGATGAACCCTTGTTTGAATCATTACCATTACTCATGCTCGTCAATTTCAATTTCTCCAACTCTAAAGCTAAGAGTTTTTCTTCATGTTCCATTTTTGCTTTCCTCTCATCAGACTCTCTTTGTAACTTCCTTTCTTCAGCTTGAGCCTGCATTTGAAGTCTTTCATTTTCAGCTTCTTTTTCAAGTCTTTTATTTTCAGCTTCTTTTTCAAGTCTTTTATTCTCAGCCTCTAGCTGTAGCTTTCTTTCCTCAGCTTCTGATTCCCTTTTTTTGTTTTTCCATTTCCATTTGGAATCTCTTTTCATCCACCTGCATCTGCAGTTTCTTTTGTTCAGCTTCCATATGCAGTTTCTTTTGTTCAGCTTCCATTGCTTTATCATATCGAGCAGTTGCAAATTCTTCTAACTTATCACCAGTCTTCCCAAGCAATTTACCCTGCTCAATAAAGTGCTCAAATGTAGACATGTTGTCTAACATATGAGTCCAAAACCTGAAATAATTAACTAATTTATTTCAAACCTAAGTGTGTAACAAGTCTTAATTAAGCACTTGTATATTCACATCACATTATATTATCCCAGTCTCTGTGGGAAACAAGTCTCCAATCAAAGAACTTGTATATGAAATATCAGCACTCAATTCTTGATCATAAGTGCACTTCTCATTCAATAGTGCACGACACTATTCATCATTCATTTATCATCAGTGTAGTAGTAACAGTGCATTAGTCATAGCCCATTAACTAATTACTATAACTGTAAACAATGACTATGTAAACACATGCAGAATGTAAACATTGAAAATGTAAACAATACAAACAATGTAAACAATAACAATGTAAACAATAACAAAGATCATGCAAACATATACAAAAACTTTCGCAGAAATCAACTAAAAATAAAGCAGAAATTAATGAAATATCACAAAAAATGTGACGATATCTGCGATAGAATTAAACAAAATACATGACACCACAGTGTATAAACAAAAATGTTGTATGAAACTAAATTATAGACAAGAGTAGGCTAACAAATACAAACAAATCACAACAAAACTAAAGAATGTGAAATAATAACGAAAACAATATTAAAACATGTCATCACAGCTAACATAAATAGCAACAGAAGTCGCTTAGCAAATTCCAGTATCGGAAATTTGCTAACCCTACAGAAAACGCTCACAATAGACGACCTCTATGACGTGGCATAATCTAACGGAGACACCACCCAACCGAGAACCCGCTGAAATATAAACATATAAATATACAAATAACATATAGACATATAACATATAGAATGAGATGATACACAGAAGACTCAGCAGAAGTATAAGGGCACAGTTTACATACAAACAGGCCACTTAACTTAAAGGCTTCCAATCGTAGAACAGCAGAAAAACGGATGTCAATCAACGTCCTAAAGAGCGAAGCTCCAACGATGATGGCACATCTGAACTGCTTCCACTGCTAACACGATGGTACAAGAGCTTCTGAAATACTGTGTGTTGAGTTGTTTCGGCACTTGACCTTCTAATCCAAAAGTAAGTTGATGGAAATCGGTACTTGGCCTTCTTCAGAAAACAACCCGTTTCAACCGGCACTTGACCTTCTCAAAAAACGACAGCACTGGAACCTTGACAGCAGCAACTTGCTTGACTTGCGTAAAAGATAACAGCAGTCAGAGTTATCCGGCAACATGTAACAACGCCGGGTACTGTCAAATTCTTGTTTCCGTCAAAAAGTTGAAATTTTGACTTTTACCGGGCAACGCCGAGTACTTTGAAAATTTTGAAGATGTTGACTGTATTGAAGAATGTTAATTTCTTGAAGGATGCTGATGAATTCTTGTTGAAAATGAAGTGGGTAAGGGACCCCGTGTTTGCTAGTACCAGAATCAAACCAGCTTATGGCCACCAAATGATGCGTGATGCCATATGATGATGGATGGCATCCGCATGTCTGGTTTTGTGTAGTGTGTAGATGTGTTCAGTCAAAACAATGTTCATGCAACAATAACAGGGCAATCCACATAGGACGTCAGTAAACTCACGACGTATAAAGTCAATGAGTCTTGAAACAGCCGTTGACGTTTTTCTTCATTATTTATTGTGGACGCCACAGTGACAAAATGGTTACGCAAATGTGTAGGCACATCAAACAGTCATTATCACAGCAACATTCAATACAGCAATAAACGGTAGACAGCATTACAATGATGAGTCAGATGCATGTTATATTTCAAAGTGCTGTAAATGTAGTCAGGTGAACAACTCCATCCTTTTCTATAACAGCCAGGAGATAACCAGATGTATGAGATCAGTTCACTCTCCTTAGTTTGACTTCAGCAAGACAGACACGTCTGCCGAAGTATAAATAATGTCCTCAAAAATATCCTCTAGATAATAAAGGTTTTCTAAACCTAGTTCATTTAACAAAGTAGCAAGTAATGGTCCTTGGTACATGCATCAACCGATGCAGTACAATGCAGCGACATGTGAGCTGGGAAAGAACATCTCGTGACGACGACTTTCGGAGACAGGCTATGAATCGAAATCGCTCACGACCCAAAATCGATAGAGTTAATGAAAAAGTCAATTTACCTTGCTTTCATGAAATACACAGAAATATCACGCCTCCCGACATGTGCAAATACACTAGAGGTATTATCCCGAATAAACGAAATATCCATAAGAGGACTACACATCCCTGACAGAACAAAAAATAGCGGAGATCCCCTCTTCAACGAGGCATCTCTTTCGCCATTCCAAATCGCTCACTCCCACTAGTGGTGGGCGGAAACCGATCGACAAAGAACAAGACAAGTCATGCGCAGTCCAGCGCAAAAATGACCACAGCTCAAAAGTTAACTGCATTCGATACCAACGCGAGAAGACAAATGCTTACCGAGAAAAGTGACTATAAATTCCAAGCAGTTGTTGCCCTTGCGTTATAAAACAGATATTGAAATAAAACGATGTTGCGAGAATTTATCACGCAACAGATATCACCAAGAGTAGGTAAGCATGATTGAGTGGCCACTGTATGACAGAGAGAGTGAATATTTTTTCTTTGTTACAGGAACTTTAATGAAATTGGATTTTGCTTAACCTTTAGCACGCTGCGATCGACATATGTCGACGAAGGTAACCTATGTTCTCCATGCGGCTATCATCGGGAAACTGATTTATAATGTGTGTGCACGTGATCTTAACCCCGGATGTTAAAATTGACTCTTCTGTGAAAGAGATTTCACTGTCTTTTCCGGTTTTTATTTTAGTGATGGCTATCCGCGTTTATTTTCTGTGAATTTTTTCAATCGAAATGAATCGGCATCGAACACGCGGCCATTTTCGCTCTAATTTTATTGGATTCTGACGCCGATGCTGATATCGGTTCTCAGAATATGTTTGATGGCTGAGATGGAAATGAAAGTAGAATGGCATTGCTAGTATGTATAATTTTAGGGGTTAGGACTATCAGAAGCTTTAGAATTACGGCCGAATGTCGCTGCTGACGAGGATGTTTGTTGCTTGATGGGTGTAACGAAAAGATCGTCATTTGATTTGTATTGGTCAAATGACTTTCATTGAGATGCAAGGGATATGGACTCTTCGTTTCTTGGTTATTTTTTTTTAATTTTAAAATTTAAAAAATTTTATTTTTTTAAATATTTTTTTCGTTTTTTTCATCTTTCCTTTCCTCTCTTCCTATCAGATCTAACATGTACACAAACAAATTTTATATCATCAGATTCATCATTCATTTATTTATATAAATTCCAAAAATGATAGCAATTGACCAAGAAACACAAAAACTATAGACGTTACAAGTCGCCCACTATAAAATCGGGGGGGGGTTGTGAAAAAGAATGCAGCTGTAGGACAAGTTTTCGGGAAAAGAATGCAGCGTGCTAAAGGTTAAACTTGTTTACTTGACTGGGTAGCATTTAGTAGGAACTTGTTTCTTTACTGTCTACTCTGTAACTTAGTGCTAACCTTTGACCTTTGGGTTATTAACTTTTTGGGTTCTTTTCTCAATAGGGGGAGGGCACATTTATTCTGCTATTTCATATGTATGTAAATCTGATTTTGTGTATTTGATCTTTCTCTAGATATTTGATGTTGTCAAGTTTAAATGATAATAAACAACAAAAGAAACTTAACTTTGTGTGTTGGTCAGACCCATATCCAATTAACCGTAGTTTTTTCACATATGTATGTCTTGTTGTCACATAGCTGTGTGTGTGTGTAGTTAAACTTATATATTTATCTGTATGAGGAGGGCAAGGTTGTCTTGTACTAAATTACAGTCATATAGATAGGCTGGAATAGAGAAACTTACTCATTCCATAGACATATCTTCTCCTCAAAACTATTACCCGTGTAATCTATTTCTCACATATCTATCACCATCCACTTTACTCAGATGGGACAACAATAACTCACAACCTATCTGTATGACACGGATCCATAAGCATTTGCTAGATCGAACCAGATTACATGGAGGTTGGCTCTGTCAGACTTTGCCTTTTGAATTGCTTCCCAGTTCATCGTGGCAGGCTCTAGACACCCTGGTGTACCTGGAATACCTCCTTTCTGGACGTTAGTGTCAGCGTACCAATTTTCCAGGAGGTAGGTGGTGAGCCTTTTAGCCATCGCTGAGAAGAATATCTTCCCTTAAACATAAAGTAGTGAGACTGGCCTGAACTGACTGATGTCTGTGGAATTTTGTTCCTTCGGGATGTAGACTCCATATCAAAATAAGAATTAAAAAAGCAAGAGGAGCTTTCGTTGAATTGGAAATATATGGAGATCAAGAGAAATCAGATCCAACATGAAAATAAGAATCTGTGTATTATACTGGGTTTATAATAATTTGATTTCTAAAATATATGACATGTCTCCCACCCCCAGAAGTCGGGTCTTCCAGCTAAGAACATAATACACCAGACTCCTCAAGTACATACAATAATTAAACCTCAACACTTAAACCTAATTGCCACAACTGTACCCATCCACTGAGGTAGCACAGACTGTGCTGCTACTTTCCCAGGACTTTCCACAGAAACAAGAAAGCTATTACTTGGCTCTTCAACAACCACATGTTTGATGGGTGACCTAAATGCAAAAATAGGAACAGACAACTCCAGCTTTGAAGAAATCATTGATTAGTATAATGAATGAGAATGAAGAGCTATTAATAAACTTCTGTGCTTCAAATCAACTGGCTATAGGGGGTAGTACATTTCCATATAAAAGAATGCATAAAGCAACATGGATATCACCAGACCATAAGTAAGAAGTATAGATCATGTGGTAGGAAATTATCTACTCAGAGAGGAATGAAAATCCACAGAACATGCAAAAGGGCTTTGGAAACAGGTGGATGAAGCCTTGTCAAAAGAGTTGGATAACAACCTGATGCAGATAACTTTGGAAAAGAAGCTGGAAATCTCCAGAGACATAATATATCTTCACTGTTGCAAAGTGTTTGGAGTCAGGGAGGCAAGGGAAAGTAATCCACTGTAAAAAAAGTAGAAGACAAATTAAAATAGAAGAAATCAGGAAACAGAAGAAGCATACCTGAAAACTTTTCAAGAACGCAGTTGCCACAGAGAAGGAAGGGTTACAACAGGTCTGGGAGCACCTGAAAGGCCAACATAATGCCCTTTGAAGAGAAGAAAGGTTGCACAGGAAGAGAAGGAAGACATGGAGAGATAGGGAAAGATTCTTCAGGGAGCCCTTCAAGTTCACCAAAGAAATGTTTGAGCAGCCATGGTCGGGAATGCTAAACATCAGGAAAGAAGACCTGGAAGAACACCTTAGAATGACCTATTCAGATGGTCACAAAGATGAGCCGCTGAGCAGCACGGCAGGCCTTAGATGGCCTAGTAAGCCAGGAACTGAATTCAACACCAAGCCTCCAACAATGCAAGAAGTAGAAAGTATTGTCCAGCAAGCACGGTGCAAGTCAACTGCAGGTCCTAATGGTGTCCTATATGTTGTGTGTAGAGATGCCCTGAGGTGCTCAAATGACTGCTCCATTTACTGAAGAATGCGTGAAAAACCCAGCTTGTAAGCAAGGAATGGAGAAAGGCAAATGGAGTCTACATCCCGAAGGAACAAAATTCCACAGACATCAGTCAGTTCAGGCCAGTCTCACTACTTTATGTGGAAGGGAAGATATTCTTCTAATTCATATTCATTCATAACCATCCACTCCCAAAGGAGCATAGGCCTTTAACAAACACATGCCAAGTCCTCCTGTCACGTGCCATCATCTCAAGTTCTTTCCACGTTCTCTTTATCATTTTCATCTCTGTTTCCAGCTCTCTTCTCCATGTGCTTCTTGGTCTACCTCTGCCTCTCTTGCCCATTATTCCTCTATAATTTGTGCACTCCTGAAAATTTCCCTTCTTAGGCAACTTAACCAGATATCCTTCTTTCCATTCTGCTGGTATCTCTTCCTTTTCCCAGACTTTACCAAGTAATTTATATAACATCTCTGTAGCCATGTCAATATCCACTTTTATGGCCTCTGCTGGAATGCCATCAGGTCCAGAAGCTTTTCCATCTCTTAGAAGCTTTATGGCTTTCTTTATTTCTTCCTTTGTTGGTCTTTCACCGTTAATTTGTAGCTCTTCTTCTGTTGGCTGGATGTACGGGGGGGTTTTGTGGAGCTGGTCTATTGAGAAGGTCCTCAAAATATTCCGTCTACCTCTTCATTTGCTCTTGTATATTGCTGAGCAGTTTTCCATTCTTGTCTTTTATGAGGCAACGTGTTTGCTTGTATTTCCCTGTTAGCTTCTTTGTGCTGTTATACAGTTCTCTCATATTTTCTTTGGCTGCAGCATCTTCTGCATCTCTTGCCAACTCCTCAATATACTTCCTCTTGTCTCTTTTGATGCTTCTTTTTACTTCTTTGTTTGCTTCTGCGTACACTTCTTGAGCCTTGGTTTTGGAACTTCTGATTTTGCTTGTGTGTAAATCTGCTTTCTTGTTTTTTCTGTCTTTTATCTTATTGATGGTTCTTGTGTTTATCCATGATATTTGTTGTCATTTCCTTTTCCTCTGTATTTCTTCACATGTCTCATTTCATACAGTTTTGATTTTCTGATAATAGTCTTCTGTATTCACTACATCTTCCAGCTGTTGGAGCACTTGGAATTTGTTGGATATTGTGACCGCAAATTTGTGTCTTGGTTCTTGATTTCTTAGATGTTCTACATTAAATTGTTGTCTATAATTTTGCATTGTTGCATATCTCTTGAGTTTCATTTTTACTTTGGCTATCAGAAGGTGTTTAATTCAAATGTTATCTCAGTGTTAACATACGGCTGTGAGAGTTGGAAAATAACAAAATCATTGGAGAACAAGCTGAATACATTTGAGAACAAATGTCTTAGAAAACTCATGAACATCAGTTGGAAAGAATTCAAGACTAATCGACAAATAAGAGAAGACTCTAGGCAGAAATATGTCTCCAACTATATAAGGAAAAGACGATGGTCATATATCGGTCATGTCCTACGAATGCAAAACAACAGAATACCACTACAGGCGCTCACTTGGGTTCCTGAGGGAAAGAGGAAAAAAGGAAGACCAAAAGAAACACTCAGAAGAACAATAATAAGAGAAGGAAGAACGTTGGGCCTAAATAATGTGCAAGAGCTAAGAGGAGTGGCGTCACAACGAACAACCTGGAGAGCACTGGTTTCTGCCTTATGCGCCGTGTTTGGCACTTAAAGAATTTATTATTATTATCAGAAGGTGGTGATCTGATGCCACATCTGCTCCTCTATATACCTTTACATCCTGCAATGATGATCTAAACTTCTTGTTTATGCATATATGATCAATCTGATTTTCTGTTCTATGGTCTAGTGAAATCCATGTTGCCTTGTGTATTCTCTTATGTGGAAACATGCTTTCTCCAATAGCCAGTTGATTTGAAGCACAGAAGTTTGAGAAATGTTCCCCATTTTCATTCATTATTCCTAGCTCATGTTTTCCCATGACTTCTTCAAAGCCGGTGTTGACTGTACCTATCTTTGCATTCATGTCACCTATCAAAATTGTGATGTCTTTTCTTTTTCCATAATTTCCTGCAGTCTAATATAAAATGCTTCTTTCACATACTCTTCTTTGTCATTAGTTGGTGCATAACATTGGATGACATTTACTCTCTTAAGTTTACCAGCAGGGCATACAACCACACCTGGAATATGGGTCAGCTGCGTGGTGTCCAGCATCAAACACCACATTACAAGAGCTAGATAAGGCACAAAACCAGGCGCTTAGGGTCATCACGGGAGCAATGAAATCAACACCTATAGTGGAGATGGAGAGAATGGGTAGGATACAAGCACTGCAAGAACACGGAGACACGAAAGTGCTAACACAGGCAGAAAAGTTCCTCTGTATGCCAAGCCATCCAATGAAGGATAGATTCCAAAACCTAGAAATGGGGCGATTGAAAAGAAGCAGCTTCATCCACCAGGCCAACCGATTTCGTAGACAAACCTCAGACCTGCCTGAAGTTGACAGCCCCCTAAAGTCTGTGCCAGAACAAACCCCTTGGAGAGAAGAGCCTGGACTACCAATACACATCCAGATGAAAGTGAAAGGAATATTCGACAGGGATGAACAGAACAGCGTGCAACGTAGGACAGTCACTCTCAGTTTCCTGGATGATGAATACCCACATGACCTCTGGGTCCGAGTATACACGGATGGGTCAGCACAGAATGCAGTCAAGAATGGAGGAGCAGGAGTGTACATAGAATACTCAAACAACAAAAGGGATACGGTCAGAGTGCCAACACTTGTTTGCTTTAAATCATGATTATGCGAACGACAAGAGAGAAAACCGGACTGATTCTAAAGGTGACGAACTGGAACGGACTAAGGACTACGACTTATGGAACTTGGAACACAAGAAGTATAAATGGGAAAGATGAGGTGCTGGTGGAAGAGATGAGGAAAGCAAAACTAGAAATCCTGGCTATAACGGAAACAAAGACAAATGGACAAGGAGTCATGGAACTTAATGGTGACACGCTGCTCTACAGCCCCACATCTGAAAGAACTAAAGAGGGCGTGGGTTGCATTGTGGCCAAAAGCTAAAAAGGTAGTATCAAGGGATGGAAATTCGTCTCGGAGCGCATTATGGTTGTAAAACTAAAAGAAGGAGAAACCATAGTCAACCTGATCATAGTGTATGGGCCAAATGAGGATGAGAGAGCAGAGGTCAAGGAGGAATTCTTCGAGCTGTTTCAAAAGACAGTGGATGACTGCCTAGATGAAATTATCATGCTCGGAGATTTCAATGCCAGAGTTGGAAATGACCATGCTAGATGGGGTGGAGTTATTGGAAGATATGGAGAAGATACTCTCAATGACAATGGAAAGCGACTCCTTAGATTCTGCAGTGAGCAGAATCTGATAATTACAAACACAAAGTTCCCCCATAAGCGCATACATGCATACACTAGATGTGAACCAACACATGTCCGGGATGCTAGAGTCTGGAGGGGGCCAGAGATTGGAAGTGATCACTACCTGCTTACAATCAAAAGAACAACTGAAAGAGTTGCTCAGCCTAGGAACTGCCCAACATCGCGCAATAAACCAAGTAAACAAACGGGAGATATGAGCATTAAGACCTACAATCTGAGAGAACCAGAAATTAAGACCAGATATCAGGGGCTTATTGCTTCAGTGGTGAGAGACACAGAAGAAAAACCTGATGACTTGGAAACCCTGTGGGTTAAATTCAAGGACACTGATAGTAACATTATTCCTCTATAATTTGTGCACTCTTGTAAATTTCCCTTCTTAGGCAACTTAGCCAGATATCCTTCCTTCCATTCTGCTGGTATCTCTTCCTTTTCCCAGACTTTACCAAGTAATTTATATAACATATCTGTAGCCGTGTTGATATCTGCTTTGATGACCTCTGCTGGAATACAATCAGTTCCAGACGCTTTTCCATCTCTTAGAAGCTTTATGGCTTTTTTTATTTCTTCCTTTGTTGGTCTTTCACTGTTAATTTGTAGCTCTTCTTCTGCTGGCTGGATGTCCGGGGGGTTTTGTGGAGCTGGTCTATCGAGAAGGTCACCAAAATATTCCATCCACCTCTTTATTTGCTCTTGTATATTGTTGAGCAGTTTTCCATTCTTGTCTTTTATGGGGCAACTTGTTTGCTGGTATTTCCCTGTTAGCTTCTTTGTGCTGTTATACAGTTCTCTCATATTTCCTTTGGCTGCAGCATCTTCTGCCTCTCTTGCCAACTGCTCAATATACTTCCTCTTGTCTCTTTTGATGCTTCTTTTTACTTCGTTGTTTGCTTCTGTGTACACTTCTTGAGCCTTGGCTTTGGAACTTCTGGTTTTGCTTGTGTGTAAATCTGCTTTCTTGTTTTTTCTGTCTTTTATCATATTGATGGTTCCTGTGTTTATCCATATTTGTTTTTGTTCCCTTTTCCCCAGTATTTCTTCACATGTCTCATTCCATACAGTTTTGATTTTCTGCCAATGGTCTTCTGTATTCACTACATCTTCCAACTGTTGGAGCACTTGGAATTTGTTGGATATTGTGACTGCAAATTTGTCTCTTGTTTCTTGATTTCTTAGATGTCCTACATTAAATTGTTGTCTATAATTTTGCATTGTTGCATATCACTTGAGTTTCATTTTTACTTTGGCTATCAGAAGGTGGTGATCTGATGCCACATATGCTCCTATATATACCTTTACATCCTGCAATGATGATCTAAACTTTTTGTTTATGCATATATGATCAATCTGATTTTCTGTTCTATGGTCTAGTGATATCCATGTTGCCTTATGTATTCTCTTATGTGGAAACATGCTTCCTCCTATAGCCAGTTGATTTGAAGGACAGAAGTTTGAGAAAAGTTCCCCATTTTCATTCATTATTCCTAGCTCATGTTTTCCCATGACTTCTTCAGAGCCGGTGTTGACTGTACCTATCTTTGCATTCATGTAACCCATCAAAATTGTGATGTCTCTTCTTTTTACTTTTTCCATAATTTCCTGCAGTCTAGTATAAAATGCTTCTTTCACATACTTTGTCAAATAAAAAGAGATTTTCTGTTTGGATAAGCAAAAAAGAAAAAAAATAGTAATTGAAATTTTAAAACAAAAAAAATCACACACGTGTGCATAAAGTGTAGATACAATAAAAAATTATGATGTTTGTGGTGGATGTGTATAAATAACACTTATTATGTTACATATTTGTTGATAGTGGTAACATATTGAGCACAGGCTACATGTATGTTAAAAAGTTGTAAAGCATTACTGAGTAAATTGTCCCCAGCAGGATGTACAAATGTGGAACTGGTCGGCGTACTTTCTTTCCCTGCAGAAACATGACCATCTTCCTCACCTTCAATTTCTATCTTCACTGTGTGTCCCTGAAAAAAAAATATTGAACATATTAAAGTTTGAAACAAACCACTTCAGTCTTAAACATTTCCCAAGATTGACAACTATCTTCACTGTGTGTCCCTGAAAACAAAATATTGAACATATTCAAGTTTGAAATAAACCACAAGTCTTAAACACTGCCCCAGTTTGACAACTACACGAGCATTTTTATGTATTTAAATGACTTTCTTTTCTCAACTGTTTTATGCCTATGTCCCTGATGAGGACCTTATATTACATTTACATATACTACACTTTTACAGACAATAAAACACAAAGAACCCAGCAATAAGTAATAAAATGGTTAATTGAACAATATTTTAACAGATTTCTCAGTTTAACTCACTGTGGCTATGGCTGTATAAAGATTTGCTGTCAAGTATTAAAAAGAATACTCACTTTAAAATCTGTACTGATTTCCTGTTTTATTATTTGATCCAAGAAAGGGATCTTCTGTTCCATATTTTTTTGCAATCTGAAAAAAAAAAAATGAATTATAGGTAACAAAATCTTAGATTAGTTACATGCTGGTTATTTGAGATATTGATTTCACGAGAAATATCACTCACTCAAAGTTGTTTTTTTTTTAAATAATGGTGAACAAAATATACTTACTTAGTCATTCCCCTTCTACCGTGAGGTGTAGAGGTTTGGAAGAGAGAGCGCCAGACTATCCTATTGGCTGTCTTCTTCCTGGCCTGGTTCCATTCTAGTCCTCAGTCCTTCAAAGATTGTCTAATGTTGTCCTCCCAGCGGACTCTGGGTCATCCTGGGGGTCTGGATCCCTGGCTCTTTGTTTCCCATGCTTGTCGTGGTAGCCAATCTTCTCCCATTCTGCAGACATGGCCAAACCATCTTAGTTGGGACTGTTCTACTTGGGTCTGCAGCGGGTGGGATTTTAGGCCTTGACGTATCGTCTGGTTGCGAACCATGTCTCTTCTTGTTTCTTCAACCACCTTCCTCAGATACCTTATTTCTGAGGTTTGGATCTGGCTTTTGTGGGTTGTAGTCATTGCCCATGACTCGCATCCATATGTCAAGACTGGGACATAGGTGGAGCAGTATACAGCCATCTTTGGTTTATAACCAACCTCTTTCTTGATGAGGAATCTTCGATTTATGGCCTGAAAAAATCTCCCAGCTGCTGCTTTTTGAGTGGCCAACTCTTCTTTGATGCCTCCCTTTCGGTCTATAATAGCTCCGAGGTATTTAAAATAGTCGACCTGCTCCAGGAACTGTTCTCCCAGCTTAATCTGATGCCTTCTTTCTTCTCGTGATATCACCATGGATTTTGTTTTAGAGCTGCTTATGTGCATCCCTCTCTTCTCCAGCTCTTCCTTCCAGACTTGCAGGTTGGATTGGAGATGTGCCTCTGATTTAGCAATCAGGGCAACATCAGCAAATGCCAGCTCTGAAATACATACCTGTCTCATCTTCCAGTAGCCCACCGAATACTTTCTTGTTCTCTCCTTACATGCCCTGATAACATCGTCCATGAGGAGTATGAAAAGATAACGTGACAGGATATCACCTTGTCTTACCACCAGTGGTGGTCCTGAACTCTTCTGACTTATGATTTGCTGTCCTCACATAATTTCTGCAAGACTTGTAGAAGCTCTGTATAGCATGAATCAGAGGTGCTGGAATGTTCTTCCTTGCCAAACAGTCCCAAAGTTTGCTCCAGGGGACCCTGTCAAACGCCTTTTCCAGATCTATGAAACAAAGATGGATCTCACTCTTATACTCAAGGGCCTTTTCTCACTCTTATACTCAAGGGCCTTTTCACTCAGCTGTCTGAGTGTGAAGATTAGGTCTTGAGTACTTCGGTTTGCTCGGAATCCGCACTGGACCACATCCAATTGTGGCTCAGCTAGGTGTCTGAGTCTCTGCTCTAGGATTCTAGAGTAGATTTTACCAGGGGCACTGAGAAGGGATATGCCTCTATGGTTTCCACATTGTCGATTCTCATTCTTTTTGAAAATTGGTGTTATGATGGCAATCTCCCAATCCTTTGGTATGGTCTTGTTGCACCATGCTGCTTGTAGGACCTTTAAGAGTATTAGGTCACCTGATGCTCCCATGTACTTAACCATTTCTGATGTTATACCATCTTGCCCTGCTGCTTTGCCATCTTGATTTTCTCCAGTGCTGCCTTCAGTTCTTCCATCTTTATGTCATCTTCATCACCATTGGTTTCCTCTTCTGTGCTACTGGTTATCATTTCTGATGCTTGACCTTGCTCACCATCAAGGAGTTCTGAGAAATATTCTTTCCATCTTTCCATTACTTCCTTCGGGGCAGTAAGCAATTTGCCTTGCTTGTCCTTTATAAATTTGAGAGGGCTTTGTATTTCCTTCCTCATGTTCTTTAGGGTCTTATAGAACAATTTATGGTTTTCTTCTGCATCTTTTTCTAGCTTTTCTCCAAATTCTTCCCAGGACTTCTGTTTTGCTGCTAGCACCTTGTTCTTTGCTTCTGTTCTGAGTGTCACATATTCTCTATATTTTTCTATTTGTCCTGTTGTGTTTTTAGCTCCTAAGTATTGTTTCCATGCCATTTTCTTCTCTCTTATTTTCTCTTTGACTTCCTCTCTCCACCAAGGTGTCCTCTTTCTCTTGTTCCCAAGTCAGACTTCACCACATGCTTTTGCAGCAGCTGTCTTTATGATGTCCTTGAATTTAAGCCAGAGGGTTTCCAAGTCATCAGGTTATTCTTCTGTGTTTCTCACCGCTGCAGCAATAAGCCCCTGATATCTGGTCTTAATTTCTGGCTCTCTCAGCTTGTAGGTTCTAATGCTCATTTCTTCCGCTCATTTACTTGGTTTCTTTTGTGTTGTTGGGCAGTTCCTAGGCTGAGCAACTCTTTCAGTTGTTCTTTTGATTGTAAGCAGGTAGTGATCACTTCCAATCTCTGGCCCCCTCCAGACTCTAGCGTCTCGGACATATTTGAATGAGCTCCTCCTAACAATGGCATAGTCGATCACTGACTTCTCATTCTTTGTTGGTTCACATCTAGTGTATGCATGTATGCGCTTATGGGGGAACTTTGTGTTTGTAATGATCAGATTCTGCTCACTGCAGAATCTAAGGAGTCGCTTTCCATTGTCATTGAGAGTATCTTCTCCATATCTTCCGATGACTCCACCCCATCTAGCATGGGCATTTCCAACTCTGGCATTGAAATCTCCGAGCATGATAATTTCATCTAGGGTGAACAAAATATAACAACCTTAAAATATAAGAAAGAGTTATATATGTTTATTGGTAGTATGTCCAACATCACTTTCAACAATCTTTGCCATACTGATTTTCTTCTGAATCATTTAGAGCTGTCAAGTGCAAGCTAAATGTGTATTTGATCATTTAAAAAAAAAAAAAAAAAAATTAAAACTTCTACCTATAATCAAATCTATCTATACTTGTGCTTTATACACATTTGAGACAGTAAAACATGAGAACATTTTAAAATGTTAGAAAGCATCAACATTGATGATAAGGACCAGAGATTTTCAAATGTATACTAAATGTGTGGAAGATCATGTTTGAAAAATGTAACTTTTACCATTAGATATCTAGAATCTAAGTTTAAGTTAATATAAACATGTAGAAATTTTTACAAAATTTTTTTTTTCACTGTTCTTGAAATCTGATGTACAGACAAGTTACAAATTTTGCCAGAAAGTGCTACATTTTGGTACATTCTATCACAGAACAATGAAATAAATAAAAGGAAATTTGATATAAATTTTCCCATTGAGCCACTTTATTTCATTTTGTCAGCAATAGATCTCTTCTGTTCCTTACCTTTTAGTTTCCTGTGAGGTACAGTGTAGTCACATTTTATGTTAGAGAAGCACTAATGAGGACCTCACATAATTCAACACTAGTGTTCTCATGGGAAAAAATGTAAAGTAGTAGGTGTGTTCTCACAGGAATAAATCTAAAGTAGGGGGTGTATTCTCACAGGAATAAATGTAGGGGGTGTGTTCTCACAGGAATAAATGTAAAGTAGGGGGTGTGTTCTCACGTGAACAAAAGTAAAGTAGGGGGTGTGTTCTTATAAGAATATATGTAGGCATGTGTTCTCAGATGCATAAATTTCCAATCATTGTAGCATTTTTTTTTTTGCTTTTAAACATGACAATTTTGCAGATAAATGTCATCTTTCCCTTTTATTACAGCATCATATAATAATTATAGAACAAATATAGGCCATCTTACAAGTACCATGTTGAGCTGATCATATAGAAGTGCTAGTGAGATCTGGCAGCTTTACAAACAATAACTGCTATACACCTGGAGCAGAGACTATTGTTTCTCCTGTATCATCAGCTGGTTATGTCAGTAATTGAATATGAGCTGGGAATACTGATGCTGTCAATATTACAATGTAAATGGCTGGGAACACAATCAAAATGAAGGGATGCATATCACCATTGGCTGTGCATGAGATAAACCCAGATATGTGATGGCCCAGTCAAAAAGCCTATATGCTTATAACCACAGACAGAAGACACCTCCTGCATAGGAACATAGCTGGCAAAAAAGGAGTAAGAATACAGAGAGAAATCATGAATGGTAGAGGGAACAATAGGGCAGGTGATAACAGTTAAAAATATATTCAAAGGTGAAGAGTGGAGTAAGTAATGTGAGAACTAAATAAAGTATCAGCAGGTCATCAACAGCCTTGGTAGGGAGTGCAGAGCTTGAGGTGATGGAAAAGTGGAACTGAAAATTAATCAACTAATAAATGATTAAAGCAAGAATGAAAACAAATATATAATGATTAGTGAGGCATGGCAGAGGAAAATGAAGATCTTGTGAGGTACAAGTGCTACATATTGTTGATGAAATATTAAAATATCAGTCCAAACACTTCAAGCTTTCCTATTACTCTACTTCATTCCTATCCCTTTGTTTTTATTTGTTGTTGTTGTTACACTGTGACAGGTACGAACAGACAACTTTTAGGAAACACACATGAAACACTCTCAAAATTTAAATTGACATTATTTACAGCTACTGAACAGGAAAAGTGAAGCCACGTCAGGTTTTGGCAACTGAAGAAATTATCTGGACTTAGAGGCACCATAAGGCCTATAATGTAATTGTAACTGAGATAAAACTCAATATATTTATTCATACATGTAAAACAATAAATTATAGAAGTTTGGATAAGCAGACTGCGTCTCTTATGTTGCCAGACTGGCTATTGGTATGTACATTATACTTTTCACAAGTCAGTTTCAAGATTTGTAAAACAGCTTTAACTCGTTCTAACCCAAAGTAGTACTACACATCTCTTTTCTCTTTACATTTATCTGCTAACCACATCTTGTGCCAGCATGATATATGTCTGAATTTGAACAAAACATTTTAAAATCCCTGGCAATAAGCTGGTTTAAATTATATAAATACACTGGCATGAGTGTGTGACCATTATGGAATGGGGGAAACAAATTAATAAAACTGAAATGTTATCCTCCTTTTAGCTGTTACTAGCACTGCTAATTATACGTTTATATGCAATCACAAGAGATTCATCTTCTAACTCTGGCTGTAAGCTGATCAAGAATGGCTGCTTATTTCTCAGTGAACAGAAGAGAATTATAGCGACAGTAGTTTTTCAGTTAGTCTTAGTGATTCAGATGAGGAATTTGCTAAAACTTCATGTTAGAATATTCATGAAAGTGATTAATCTGATGGGGATTCTGAGCAGCTGAAGGAAAAGGTATGACGTACTATAACAACTGCTAAACTTTCTGCCAGTAATGAGAAAGGAAAGGGTAAAAAGACATTTCAAACAACCAGTAAAGTTAACAGTACAGCTACAAGTTGAGAGGCAAGTAGAGTCTCACAAGATGTCCCAGAGTAGATAGAAATTGCTGAAGGCTTGACACAGGATTGTAACTGTACTTTTTCTCTTGTTGAGGTGATCACTGGCCCAAGACAGTATACATGTTGTTAGGTGTGTAGTGCGAGCGTATGATGAACTGAGTGTGGGTGCGAATGAAGGCGCGAATGTGTTTAGGCTCGTATGTATGTAGACCCTGCAACCCATACACTCACATGCAGTAGTCAAGGATGCTTGGACACTGCAGGCACGTTTCAAAACATTTATTGACGAGAACACACATGGTATCAACAGGAACAGTCAGTGTAAACAAGGTCATGCTGACCGGAAATCGATAGGTATACATTAGGCATTCAGCAAGCTGGTAAACATTTGAATATTCGTGCATGGTCAATACAATGTTCTTCAATAAGGACAGTTCGTGGCGTTGCCCTGAGATTACTGACTAAACGCGTCAGATACCTTAATCACTTTGACACATAGGTGCAACTTGGCATTCCCCGCCAATTGCACATTATCAGGCTGTAGTATAATAGCCGAAAACACAGGCCTCGTTCTGACGTCGGCTGTGTACTTCTGATAAGCAGGTTACCATCAACCCTGCAGTAATGCTTATTGTAGACATAAATATGCCGCCAATCTGCGGCTCCCACAATATATCTTCGTCACTGGATTTCTGGATGGTATGAAGACTAATAGTCTTGGATGGCTACCTTGAGCACAAAATATAAGTTCTGAAATGGAGGACCGGTGAGCTGCAGTTCACAGACTAGGCAATCTTCTAACATGTTCTGCTACCGAAAGCATAGTAATGGAAAAAGTCGGTATTACCTGTAACCGAGTCCACAGAACTTAACAAGGAACTCTGCTGTCATTCCAACGCACAGAGATTCACTGGGGAAAACTGCCAGTGCAGTCACTTCGAAGATTCTTCCCGAAAAACACAATGGACTCTCGTCCCTTCAGAAACCAGGACACTCCCCGGCTTGCCGGAAGTCTAACTCCACTCCCGCTTAAAAAAACCTGCCCATGGGCATACGCCCGAACTGTCTACCTTTGACCCTAAAGGTCAAACACAATGAATGAATAAACAAGGGAAGACAACCCCTAATCAACCTGACATCGCAGGTAAAGACACAATTATTCTTATGATAAAAACATAAGCAAATAACTTGACAGATGACTCCGTCAAAAATGACAGCAATATATTACTACCACCCCCCTGTAAAAAAAATGAAATTTTTTTTTTTTAATATGTCCATGAGCAAGATTGCACAAGTATCACTTATGTGCTCATGAAAAAATGAACCTAATATCAGGTACAATAAACGCATAAACAAAGCATCTGTAGAGGATACAAATCATCTCCCAACATAGGAGAAAATATTTCCTTTAAGCCAAACAAACTAAGGGGTACCATTAAAGAAACCTAAGTTGCTGGCAATACCAATCATATATCAATTATTACTAAATACTATAATTATAGCAATATACAAATGTCATGAATTACAATGCTATATTAGCAACATATCACTGATGGATGGACAAAATAAAATTTGTTAAATTATCTAAACATCATCCAAATACATTTGTATTACAACATATTTGGATATTAAGGACAGACAAAAGTCTGAAAGTGTATCAGGAAAAACTAGGACACAAGATTTAACTGGAATCATGTGGGCATCTGGACAATATGTCCGCCATCACATTATCCGAACCACGGATAGCTCGCACCGTGAAATGGAAAGGCTGAAGAGCAATAGCATAACGAGTAGATCTCGAGCTCTTCAAATCCTTACTTTGCATAGCCGTAAGAGCTTTTTGATCGGTTTCCATAAAGAAATGCGCGCCCAGAAGGAACCTTTGTAGCTTAAGAATGGACCAAACCATAGCCAACAATTCACGGTCTAAAACCGAGTAATTCCTTTCTGCCGCATTTAGCTTCCTAGAAATATACATTACAGGATGCAGAGTTCCTGAATATTCCTGCATTAGTGCCGCTCCAATCCCAGTGGAAGAGGCATCACTACGAAGAACAAAAGTCTTATCAATCGTTGGTAGTCTTAAGATAGGATGAGATGAGAACAAATTCTTAACCTGATCCAATGAAGATTGGCATTCCTGGGACCAACGCACCATATTAGGAGAACCTTTTTTCAATAACGATGAAAGTGGTGCCATAATGGAGGACAGATTCTCAATGAATCTTCCATAGAATTGTATCAATCCCAAGAGACTACGCACTTGCTTTTTTGTCTTCGGAACCGAGATATTTAATATCTTCGAAATGTTTTGGTCCTCTGTCTTCAACAGACCATGACCAACTCGATGACCTAGGAAGGAAATTTCACTAAACCCAACAAAAGCTTTAGAGGGTTTTGCAGTCAAACTATGCTCACGTAGAGTAGATAGCAATTCCTTTAGACCCAAATAGTGTTCTTCCCAAGTATCGCTGAAAAGACAGATGTCGTCTAAATATGTGATGACATCTGCACGATCTGATAGAATTCGTCGCATCATGCGCACGAAAGTCGCTGGGGCGTTCATAAGCCCGAAAGGCATAAAATTCCATTGAAACAGACCCCTAGGTGTCGAAAAAGCAGTGAGAGGTTTGGCGTGTTCCGTCAGTGGGACTTGCCAATAACCTTTCGACAAGTCTAGTTTAGTAAAGAATTTAGCTTTAGAAAGTCTAATAAGTAGATCATCTAATAATGGCATAGGTTCAGCATCGAACTTCGTAACTTGATTTAATTTGCGATAGTCAACGCAAAGACGTATGTTATTGTCTTTCTTTCGAACAATAACTATCGACGAAGAATAAGCTGAAGTGGATGGTTCAATTATTTGCAGTTGAATCATTTCATCCAATTCTTTCTCGACTTGTGCTTGAAAATGAATAGGTATTGGGTATGGTCTTACTCTGATCGGATTACGATCAGTAAGTATGATGTCATGTTCTATGACATCTGTGTGTCCAGGAATGTCAGTAAGGACATCCTGATATGATTGTAGCGTAGAGGATACTTGACGTTGCTCCTCAAAAGACAAGTTCGAAGAGATTGTAACGTCCCTCCACGATTCCGTTGAATTCAGTGGAATCGCAGGAAGAGGTAAGTTAACGTCAGAAAAAATAGTTTCCTCATCCTGTATAACGGACAGGGATGAGATGTGACCATGTTGGACTGGAGAGTCGTCTGTCGCCTGGAAAATAGGCTGCAAATAGTCTGGACGTTCAATAAACTCTGTTAGCATATTTATATGGAAGGTTTTATGCTTTCCATCCACATCGACGATGTAGTCGACATCGGAAATTTTGGAGACTATAGTGTATGGACCTTTCCATGAAATGAGAAGTCTATTCTCTCTTGAGGGAAGTAAGACATATGCTTTGTCTCCAGGACAAAGTTGACGTAGGCGTCTTTTCTTGTTAGCAAATCGCCTAGCTTTTTCTTTCGCAAATTCGGAAGATGAAGTTGCTAACCTGCACGATTCGATAATCTTTTCTCTAAGAGAAATTACATATTCATATGACGATTGTGTATCATCGTCAATATTATCAGAAGTTATCAAATCGTGTAACAAGGACATCGGACCGCGCGGTTGCGCACCAAAGACAAGTTCGAAAGGAGAAAACCCTGTATGCTCGTTGGGAACTTCTCTATAGGCAAAGAGGACTGCAGGTAAAACCCTGTCCCAATCCTCCGGATGATCCTCCGTTATCTTGCCAAGTAAGTTCTTTAGTGTCCTGTTAAGACGTTCTACCAATCCATTGGACATTGGATGATAAATACTACTGAGAGACCTTTTAATGTCTAGCGTAGCCATTACCTGAGACATAACGTCCGAAATTAACTGAGTGCCGTGGTCCGACAGTATTTCTCCGGGGAATCCCAGACGAGAAAATATGAGCCAAAGAGCATCAGCGATATCGACAGTTGATATGCTCTTCAGAGGAATAGCCTCTGGCCAACGCGTGCACATGTCCACGCAAGTGAGGATAAATTGGTGTCCTCTGGCTGACTTAATTTTGAACGGACCAATGATGTCTATAGCCATTTTCTGAAACGGCCGAATCGGAATATCTGCAGCCTGAATAGGAGCAGCATGTCTCGGACCTCTAGACTTGACCTCTTGACAAATTTTGCAAGATCGGCAATAAATTCGTATGTCTTTATTAACAAATGGCCAAAAGAAAGACGCAAGGACTCTAGTTTTAGTTCTGGAAAAACCCATATGTCCAGCACACTGAGAATCGTGTGCATGCTGAAGAATTAAGGCTCTCATACACTTAGGCACAAGAATTTGCGAGTGCATAGACTTGTCCGAGTGTTGTACCATCCGTACCAATATACCATTCTTCATAGTAATATACGATTTGTGATTCGTATTTTGATTGGGATCCCCTTTCTTTGCAAGAAGGAAGAATTTCTTCAAAGAAGGATCCTCTTCTTGACGTTTAACAAACGAGTCATGGGAAATCACCAAGTGCTCGTCTTGGCTATCAACTTCATTACTATTATCCGATGAAGTTGGGGGATTAAGAGCTTGAGCTCTTGTCACCACTGCATTGACCGTTTGAATGTTTTTTTTCCCTCCCAACTAGAAATTTGTTGCGGGGTGCATTCCTTAACCCCATGAATACGACCGATTATAAGATCCGCAATAGGATTAGGAAGAAGACATGCATGGACATCTCCTGTGAAGAAGGGAGTGTCAATCCTAATAATAGCAGTAGGATAACTTTCCATAGTACCACCAAATGTAACACATTTGATTGTTTTTCCAGTGGCACAGCAAGGATCTATCAGAGACTCCCTAACCCCGACGGTAGTACATCCCGAATCGAAAAGTACTGAGACTAGCCTATCATTTATTAGACCTTTATGTAAGATGAGAGATCCTCTCCCATCATGCGCAACTGTAGCAGGTAGAGCAGGAAGAGTGTGACCACAACTTAGAGTAGATACAGTCGATGAGTCGAACAATGTTAAGCATTGGGGGCATTCAGTTGCTCTCCCAAAATCGAAAGCACAACCAGTGATAGCCCTAGAGTTACCACTATCATTTACTGTATTACAGGCTCCATCAAACTCTTGTTGTGCAGAGTTTGCCTGTTGGAAAGGTCTTTTTTTTGTTAAACCTAGGTCTGCCTCGATTATCATTTCCCCTGTAATTATTTCGACTATCATTTCCCCTGTAATTGTTATCATATTGCCTATTGTAATCATCATTCCGGTTTGAATCCCGGTTTCTAAATTCACCATCGTCATAATCTTGACGTCGAGAATGGTTATCTCGAAAGCTCGAATGGTTATTATTACGATAACCCTTGCGAAAGTGTCTAAGATTATTACCATTAAAATTACGAGAACTACCATCTTGTCTCCAATTCATAGACGAAGAACCATCATGTGTTGGATTACTCCGCTTCTGAGTGTAATTCTGATTACTTCCCCTATTCCAGTTGTGTTGAGCACAATGAAATTTTTTTTTGAAATTAGGGCCATATGGTGTTGCCGAAGCAGCTGGCAACCCTTCTTTCACTTTAGAATTGCTAACTGTAGCATGGGGATGCGCGGTGGCATACTGACAACAGTATTCCTCCATATCTTTTAAGTTTTTAGGCTTACGCTCATGAAGGAATGCAAGAAAAGAATCATTAACAGATGACAAAACCTTATCTCGCAATAATAAGTCCATTAGACCTTCATATGTTTTCTCAGTCTGAGACAACTCAACCCATCGTGTAAATGTACGACGTATTTTTGTAACAAAATCAGAGAAATCTACTCCATTTTCTGGCAACATTGTCCTAAAACGAAGACGATAGTCTTCTTCTTTTAGTTGGTATTTTTTTAGCAATGCTGCTCTGACAACATCATAATTAGTCCTGTCATGTTCGTCTATTGTCATAAGAGTAGTCACTGTGTCACCTGTAAAAAATTCCATCAGTTGTTCAACATATTTTTCCTTTTTTATGTTATGCGTATCGCATAAAAATTGGAATCTATCTAGATAATCTGCTACGTCATCCTTTAAAGGATTGAAATGAGGCAATTTAATCCTATTAACAAACTCCTTTGTCGTACTCGAAGTTGTTTGCTGAGCACCCATACTCGCCAATTTCAATTTCTCTAACTCCAAAGTTGCGAGTCTTTCATCAAGTTCCATCTTCTGTTTTCTTTCCTCATGTTCCATTTTTCTAATTTCAGCCTCAGCTTGAAGTTTTCTCTCCTCTGCAGCAGCTTGAAGTTTTCTCTCCTCTGCAGCAGCTTGAAGTTTTCTCTCCTCTGCAGCAGCTTGAGCTTGAATTTTTTTCTCCTCTGCAGCAGCTTGAAGTTTTTTGTCTTCCATTTCCATCTGGAATTTTCTTTCATCAGCCTGAGCTTTTCTCTCCTCAGCAGCAGCTTCTCTTTGATACCTTTTCTCTTCAAGTTCTAATCTTCTATTCTCAGCATCTAGCTTCTTTAGTTCAGCATCTGCTCTCCTTTGTTCAGCTTCTGCTTTCAATTTAATTTCCTCTTTTTGTTTCTTTTCTTCTGACTTTAATGCAGAGGCGAATAGAGCAGATGAATATTCTTCCAATTCTTTACCAGACTTACCAAGAGTCAACCCTTGCTGGATGAAGAAATCCAATGTAGACATTCTGTCTAATGAGATCAGTAACCTGAAAAATTCAACAATTACCTTATCCCACTTCAATGGGAGACAAGTCTGAAATGCTAGACTTGTATACTCACTTCACTTTATTTCACTCTCTTAGTCTTAGACAAAGACCTTGTATGGTCCTCTTGTTTATAATGTAACAAAAAATCACTTGAGTACCTGTGGAAAATAATTCCTTTATATCCCACTCACTATGGGCACAAGTCTTTTTTTTTTTTTTTTTATAAAGAACTTGAATATGTATTTCACCTTGTCTCAATCTTTGTGGATAACAAGTCTTTTATCAAAGAACTTGTATAAATATCTTAGATAATAATATTTTATTAACAATCTCTATATGAAGAGTGTACCTTATCAATAACAATAATAATACATGACCAAGTATATGTATGTAGACTGTGTATGACAATAATGTAGAACAATCATAAATACAAAGACAAAGATACAGAACAATGACCGAAAACGTCCGCGGAAGTCAAACAATACAGCAAAAAGTAAAAAAAAATGTTACACAAATGTGTAATGATGACCGCGAAAAATAAACAAGACAAATGGCAACACTGTTATAAACGAAAAGGTGTAAAGAAATAAACGGAAGGAATGAGAGAAGAACAGATACAAACAAAATTAATCGAAAATCAAAGAACGGAAAAATAACGAAAACAACACTAACTGATGTCGTCACAGCTAAAAAAAAAAAAATAGCAACAAAAGTCGCTAGCAAATTTCAATTAAGAAAATTGCAATCCCTACAGAACGCTTACAGTAACCCTCGATTAAGTGGCATATTTACTGTAAGACCCACCAACCAAAAACCCGCAAAAAACACAAGAAAAATACACAACAATAGTACAATTAACATAAATAGCAATCAATTCAATGTGTTGCAAAACAAGTTCAGTCACAGCTGAAACTAAAGTAAATTTCTTGCTCCTTGCGAACACAGAAACAAAATGTCAAGCGCGCACTGAATGTCAAATCCACTGTAGCATAAAGTGGTATTCACGAACAAAAGTTACTATGACCTTCTCGTATCTTGCACATAGAATGTTTACAATTTCCACGTACTGTTTACAAACACTTGACCATGAACAATATAGCTTGAATGCTCGGGCGTAGAAAAGTCTGTTGTTGACTGAAACGTGTAAACGACCAGCGGTACCGTTTACAAAAAGGGACTCGACTTGCAGTTGTGGTCCACGTAGCAAATGCCTAGATGTTAACTTCAGTACTTGCCCTGTTGTGGTTTATGTAGCATTATAACATAAATGCTAGCACTGTTTATCTGGGTCAACAGATGATGACCTATTTCTGTCCTGTTGTAGCCAAAACTTGCAAGTGTAGAATTAGCGATGTTTGTTACAGCTGTCCAGTGTGTAGCTTAGACCCACAGATCAGAAATGTAATGTGTACTTGTCCTTCTCACGCAAAAAGCCCCATGAAATGTAAATTTCTGGACCACATTAATGTCATCAATAATGTTAATTGCTCGCTCTGTCCACAAGAAATGTATCAGAAGAGCCCACGTAACTGGTCCACCAAAAATGTAACTGTACTTTTTCTCTTGTTGAGGTGATCACTGGCCCAAGACAGTATACATGTTGTTAGGTGTGTAGTGCGAGCGTATGATGAACTGAGTGTGGGTGCGAATGAAGGCGCGAATGTGTTTAGGCTCGTATGTATGTAGACCCTGCAACCCATACACTCACATGCAGTAGTCAAGGATGCTTGGACACTGCAGGCACGTTTCAAAACATTTATTGACGAGTACACACATGGTATCAACAGGAACAGTCAGTGTAAACAAGGTCATGCTGACCGGAAATCGATAGGTATACATTAGGCATTCAGCAAGCTGGTAAACATTTGAATATTCGTGCATGGTCAATACAATGTTCTTCAATAAGGACAGTTCGTGGCGTCGCCCTGAGATTACTGACTAAACGCGTCAGATACCTTAATCACTTTGACACATAGGTGCAACTTGGCATTCCCCGCCAATTGCACATTATCAGGCTGTAGTATAATAGCCGAAAACACAGGCCTCGTTCTGACGTCGGCTGTGTACTTCTGATAAGCAGGTTACCATCAACCCTGCAGTAATGCTTATTGTAGACATAAATATGCCGCCAATCTGCGGCTCCCACAATATATCTTCGTCACTGGATTTCTGGATGGTATGAAGACTAATAGTCTTGGATGGCTACCTTGAGCACAAAATATAAGTTCTGAAATGGAGGACCGGTGAGCTGCAGTTCACAGACTAGGCAATCTTCTAACATGTTCTGCTACCGAAAGCATAGTAATGGAAAAAGTCGGTATTACCTGTAACCGAGTCCACAGAACTTAACAAGGAACTCTGCTGTCATTCCAACGCACAGAGATTCACTGGGGAAAACTGCCAGTGCAGTCACTTCGAAGATTCTTCCTGAAAAACACAATGGACTCTCGTCCCTTCAGAAACCAGGACACTCCCCGGCTTGCCGGAAGTCTAACTCCACTCCCGCTTAAAAAAACCTGCCCATGGGCATACGCCCGAACTGTCTACCTTTGACCCTAAAGGTCAAACACAATGAATGAATAAACAAGGGAAGACAACCCCTAATCAACCTGACATCACAGGTAAAGACACAATTATTCTTATGATAAAAACATAAGCAAATAACTTGACAGATGACTCCGTCAAAAATGACAGCAACAAGGATGCATTTCAGTTTTGTCAAAAGGTGTGACTAAGGGGCTTGACCTGTCAATTTCCCTGAAATGATATAGTGTTTCATTTACTGAGGAAATTAAAGATTACATATGTCAGTGCATCACTTATTATGCCAAACTCAAATGTATTCAGAATAATCCTTCAAAACAATATTTAATGTATGCTAGATGGACCAAAGTCACATGCCCTGAACTGGATAACTTTACTGATGTCCTAATAAATATTCATTCATTCATAACCCTCCACTCCCAAAGGAGCATAGGCCTTCAACAAACACATGCCAAGTCCTCCTGTCATGTACCATTATCTCAAGTTCTTTCCACGGTCTCCTCATCATTTTCACCTCTGTTTCCAGCTCTCTTCTCTGTGTGCTTCTTAGTCTACCTCTGCCTCTCTTGCCCTGGGGGTTCCAGAACAAGGACTGCCTTGTAGTGCTAGCAACAGGTTTCCCCAGTGTGTGTCCTATCTATCGCCATTGTCTTCTTCTCATCTCTTGTTCCACTGGCACTTGTCTGGTTCTTGTCATCAGTTCCAAGTTGGTAACCTTGTCATACCATTTTAATCCCTCTATTCTACGCAAGCACCCATTTATGAAAGTCTGTAGCTTTTTGGTTGTTGTCTTTGTTGTTCTCCATGTCTCAGAGCCATACAATAGGACTGACTTCTCATTTGAGTTGAAAATTCTTATTTTTGTGTTGGATCCAACTTCTCTTGATCTCCATTTATTTCCCAATGCAACAAAAGCTCCTCTTGCTTTTTGTATTCTTATTTTGATATCACTGTCTGTCCTTCCAACTTTGTCTATATTGCTGCCAAGATATGTATACGATTCTACATCTTTTATTGGTGTTCAACCATGTTATCATTACCTGCATTTATTCCCATTATTTTTGTCTTTTCCCTGTGCATTTTCAGACCCAAATGCTGTGACCTCTCATCGAGTGTTTTCAATTTGTCCTGCATCTGATTACGGTTATGGGACAGAAGAGCCAAGTCATCAGGAAAATACTTATCATGCAATTGCTTAGTCAGAGTACACTGGATTCCATTTCTGTTGTACGTTGTTGATGTTCTCATAACCCAGTCTATTGCTAGTAAGAAAAGAAATGGAGACAAGAAGGCATCCCTGTTGCACTCCCATTCTTATCCAAAATGGTTCTGTAAGCTGTCCTTCATGAAGAACTCTGCAAGTCATGTCTTCATTTGTTTTCTTTATTAAATTCAGGGGAACTCCATAATGCATCATCAATTTCCAAAGTGATTCTCTGTCTACACTGTCAAATGCTTTTTCATAGTCTACAAATCTGATGTATATTGGTGAATTCCAATCCAGACTTTGTTCAACTATTATTCTCAAAGTGGCTATCTGGTCTGTACAGGATCTCTGTTTCCTGTCTATGGACTCTTTTAATGATAATCCTGTTTAATACTTTTCCTGGCACTGATAGTAACATTATTCCTCTATAATTATTGCACTGTTGTAGATTTCCCTTCTTAGGCAACTTAACCAGATATCCTTCCTTCCATTCTGCTGGTATCTCTTCCTTTTCCCAGACTCTACCAAGTAATTTATACAACATCTCTGTAGCCGTGTCGATATCTGCTTTGATGGCCTCTGCTGGAATGCCATCAGGTCCCGACGCTTTTCCCTCTCTTAGAAGCTTTATGGCTTTCTTTATTTCTTCCTTCGTTGGTCTTTCACCATTAATTTGTAGCTCTTCTTCTGCTGGCTGGATGTCCGGCGGGTTTTGTGGAGCTGGTCTATTGAGAAGGTCCCCAAAATATTCTGTCCACCTCTTCATTTGCTCTTGTATATTGCTGAGCAGTTTCCCATTCTTGTCTTTTATGAGGCAACTTGTTTGCTTGTATTTCCCTGTTAGCTTCTTTGTACTGCTATACAGTTCTCTCATATTTCCTTTGGCTGCAGCATCTTCTGCCTCTCTTGCCAACTCTTCAGTATACTTCCTCTGTCTCTTTTGATACTTCTTTTTTTTGCTTCTGTGTACACTTCTTGACTTTGGAACTTCTGGTTTTGCTTGTGTTTAAATTTGCTGTCTTGTTTTTTCTGTCTTTTATCTTATTGATAGTTTCTGCTGTTATCCATGCATTTTGTTGTCGTTCCCTTGTCCCCAGTATTTCTTCACATGTCTCATTCCATATATCTTTGATTTGCTGCCAATAGTCTTCTGCATTCTCTACATCTTCCAGCTGGTGGAGCACTTGGAATATGTTGGATATTGTGACTGCAAATTTTTCTATTGTTTCTTGATTTCTTAGATGTCCTACATTAAAATGTTGTCTATAATTTTGCATTGTTGCATATCTCTTGAGTTTCATTTTTACTTTGACTATCAGAAGGTGGTGATCTGATGACACATATGCTCCTATATATACCTTTACATCCTGCAATGATGATCTAAACTTTTTGTTTATGCATACATGATCAATCTGATGTTCTATTCCATGGTCTTGTGATATCCATGCTACCTTGTGTATTTTCTTATGTGTAAATATGCTTCCTCCTATAGTTGAAAGTTTCAATTATTTAGGCAGTAAAATGACTCAGGATGGTGACACAACAAGAGAAATCCATACTAGAATTGCTTTGGCAGCTAGCGCCTTCAATAGATTATCTAACATTTGGAAATTACGATCATTGAATATACATACCAAGCTTCGTCTGTTTAATTCAAATGTTATCTCAGTGTTAACATACGGCTGTGAGAGTTGGAAAATAACAAAATCATTGGAGAACAAGCTGAATAAATTCGAGAACAAATGTCTTAGAAAACTCATGAACATCAGTTGGAAAGAATTCAAGACTAATCGACAAATAAGAGAAGACTCTAGGCAGAAATATGTCTCCGACTATATAAGGAAAAGACGATGGTCTTATATCGGTCATGTCCTACGAATGCAAAACAACAGAATACCACTACAGGCGCTCACTTGGGTTCCTGAGGGTAAGAGGAAAAAAGGAAGACCAAAAGAAACACTCAGAAGAACAATAATAAGAGAAGGAAGAACGTTGGGCCTAAATAATGTGCAAGAGCTAAGAGGAGTGGCGTCACAACGAACAACCTGGAGAGCACTGGTTTCTGCCTTATGCGCCGTGTTTGGTGCTTAAAGAATTTATTATTATTATTATAGCCAGTTGATTTGAAGCACAGAAGTTTGAGAATAGTTCCCCATTTTCATTCATTGTTCCTAGCCCATGTTTTCCCATGACTTCTTCAAAGCCGGTGTTGACTGTACCTATCCTAGACTCATGTCACCCATCAAAATTGTGATGTCTCTTCTTTTCACCTTTTCCATAATTTCCTGTAGTCTAGTATAAAATGCTTCTTTCACAGACTCTCCATTGTCATTAGTTGGTGCATAACATTGGATGACATTTACATTTATTTTATTTGTAGCTGTTTTAAATGTAGCTGTTATTATTCTGGGTCCAACGGCTTTCCAGTCAATAAGTGCTTTCTGTGCTTCTTTAGATAACATGGTTGTTCGTCCATCACGGGTGATGAAGACCACTGATGATGAAGACCACTCTGTTCATCCAATTATTTAAGAATATGTTAGGTTAGTCTATGGGTACGAAGGTGACTGAAGAGCCCGATGCAGGCCTGGAAAGATCTTGGACAGTGTGGGCAGGGAATGTTTGCTTCATGTGAAGGTTTTATTTCACGGTCCTTTCTAGCTTGTCTCCGCTGTTCTGCTGCTGCTCTTCTGGATGATTCGCATGCTGCTGCACCTTTACGAAGAGATGTGCGCCAAGCAGTTCGGTCTTGCGCAGCAGCTTCCCATGTGTCTGGGTTTATGTCAAAGGTTTTCAATGACGTCTTTAACGTGTCTTTGAAGCGCTTCTTTTGGCCACCATGGGAGCGTTTACCCTTCTGCATCTCACCATAAAAGAGTATCTTTGGCAGTCGATGGTCTGGCATGCGGACTACATGACCTGCCCAGCGAATTTGTGACTGCATCAGAATAGTATCAATACTAGGGATACCAGCTCTGTCAAGAACGGCGGTATCCGGGATCTTGTCTTGCCATTTGATGTTCATTATCTTCCTGAGACAGACTGTATGGAAGTGGTTTAGCTTCTTTACGTGGCGCCTGTATACAGTCCATGTTTCACATGCATATAGCAGCACTGGAAGCACCACAGCTCTGTATACCTTCAGCTTTGATAACATAAGAGCTACTAGCATCATGAAGCCCTGAAAAGGACTTGCACCTCCTCACTGTTCAGTTTTTTTTTTTAAACAAAGTATCTGATGGGTTTTAATTATGATATATAGTGTAATAAATTCAAGACAATAGAATCTGATTTCCAATATTTAAATATAGTATCTTCTTCCACCCTCTCTCATCATGTATACTATATCCTTTCATCCTCACATTTAATTTAAGCATTATTAAGGCATTTATCATTATAAAAGTAATATTACATTTGCAATAATCATCATAATTAAAGTATGTTTTTTAAAATATAAATATATATAAATAAATATAAATAAATATATATAAATATAAATATATATAAATATATAAATATATAAATATATAAATATATATATATAATATAATATATATATAATATATATATATATATATATATATATATATATATATATATATATATATATATATAATATATATATATATATATATATATATATATATATATATATATATATATATATATATATATATATATATATATATATATATATATATATATATATATATATATATATATATATATATATATATATATATATATATATATATATATATATATATATTATATATATATATATACATATATATATATATATATATATATATGTGTATATATATATATATATACACATATATATATACACATATATATATATATACATACATGCCACACCTCAGACATGAAAAACCTGAACAAAAAATCCAAAAACCCTGTACAAAGACCCATAAAACCTGTACAAAGACTGAAAAATGTAACAAAAGAGTTAATTCATGTAAAAATATATTCAATTAGATGGTTCTGCACCATCCTAGTGACATGCGCCCTTTGGCTTTTTTAAGCATGTCTTCACTTGCTTTAAAACCTAAACAACAGGAGTTAGAATTTATTTTGCATTGTAGAAATGCTGTAACTGTATCATCATCATAATAATAATAATAGCCCCTTCAGTCATAACTGACTATGGGAATGCGCCCCTGAGGTGACAGCCCTCAGCTGCTTATCATTTAGTTATCATCATTATCATCATTTAGTCTATTTCTGCAAAAAAAATTAATACAATTTATGGTGGAAATGAAGAACAGTTTGGTGTCTGTTCTATAGTGCCTAATAAAAGTATAGGTCTAAAGAGACCAGTAATAAGCGTTTTGGGTTAGGTTTACTAATCTTAAATCATATATATATATATTTTTTTTTTTTAAACTAGCAATGAAAATATAAACTGGTGCAACTAATCTCTATCAAACTTCAATAATTGGAATAGCCGTTAGGCCTATAGCCCAACTGGTAGCTTTAAATAGATCTACCCATACGACTTTTAGTGTCAATCAAACATTGATAGTAATTAATTATTTAATAAATATAGGCCTAGCCTAAATCATTAGTTGACCATAATGATGATCACCCAAGACAAAATCGCATTGTTTTTTAAAGAAACGACATTAAAACTAAGACGAGAAGTAGGCCTAACTCTAAATAGGCTAAACTTTCCTCTGATTGGGTTAAGATGCAAATTTGCCTTGCTTTTGTGTGTGTGTTTTTTTTCCTTCAGTTTCATAATTTGGTAATATCGGACGCCGAACGCTTCGCATGTATTTTCGTACCATTTAGATTTAAGGTTAGTGTTACTAGCCTAAATGGTACGAAAATACATGCAGATCGTTCGGCGACCGTCATTCTGATATTACCCATTATTTGTATTGTATTATTATTCAAATTTACATTTCTTACGCACTTTCTACAAGTTTAAGTGAAATCAAATAATATGAAGTGGTATCCGCCTTTTTTTTAAGCAGCCGTAAATAATAAATTAGGCTATGCTAAATCTTATGGAAAAAAAAAAGCTCAGCCTAGCCCTAAGTTACCTGACAGTTAAATAAATCTAACTTCATCTAAACAATGTTATTGTAATACTTTTTTTAAAAAATGAATTAGCCTACTTACCAATACTAAACTGGAAAATAATCCTAAACAACGCACTCAGTGCTGCGTAATCGTTCAAATAATCAGTAACCTCGCGCTAGCTTTAGCAAAAAATTGTGAACGAACACGCCACGCACATCCCGCGACAATTGAAAAATAGGCAGCTTGACTTTCATTGGTTATTTTTTTTTTTTTTTTATCCACTTGGCTTAAAATCTTGCCGAATCTCATGACGAAAATTACGGAAAATTGTGTAGTGGCACAAAACGGTCGATTTATATGTATATTTAATAATGAGGTGAAAAAACCCGTACGGACGGTATGTACGGGCCGCACACATCTGAAAACGCAAACACCCCGTACAGATTATGGGTAAACCATAGCGTGTGGCATTTATGAATATATATATATATATATATATATATATATATATATATATATATATATATATATATATATATATATATATATATATAAAATAAATAAATAAACAAATAAAATATAATAAAAAAAAGATTAAAACAACAAGACATAAAAATCGAATTCTTTGTACAGTAAATTAGTGATTTGAGACATATTTAGAGGTATGTTATAAGATCTCGTGAAATATTCAAACGGTGTTTAACTGAATGACTCAAGGACTTTTTTTTTAGGTTCATCAAGATGAGGTGGGTTAAACAGTTATTTTCCTTGCTGTCTTTGCGTCCCAAACTCAAGACACAAATCAGACTAGGTAGATAGTTAGATAGACATATATGAAAGCAATTAATTTGCCAAGGGTTGAAAATCGAACAGTCCCCTCTTGCATTCTTCCTTCCTCTTGCTCATCTTTTATTACTGTTACTCAAACATTCTCCAGCGTACTGAAAGTATTAATTTAAGGGCAGTGCAACATTACAAGGAAGTATGACAGCATACATTAACAGTACCTGATCATAAAATTAAGAATATAAGTTATTAAGAATATAATATTAAGAATAAGTATATTGTAATGAAAACTAGATCATCAGAGCCTCCATACAGTATATTAGATAAAAGTACAACACAATCAGTTAGGGTGGCATATAATCAGCACTCATAAAGTATTTGAACAGTATACAATTGTATGAGTAAGGACTGTGCATGTTTTTCAGGTCATTGGGAAGATTGTTCCAAAGATGAGCAGCTGAGTAAGCCAAACTAGTCTTAAATAGGTCTAGCCTGGGCTTGGGTACCTGTAATTTGTTTAAGCGCTGACTACGTCTTTCATTATATGAAAATGGGTGAGAAAGGGGGGGGGGGAATGCCAAGATTGTATCAAATCCACCAGTTATCTGACATCAGCCATACAAGCACCCCATCAGACTAAACCTTTTCCTCCCACTATCATTGATCCTTATATATTAATGTTAGTTCTTGTTATATACTGTTTTACCATCCTGTGCAATTCTCTAGGTCTATCTATTCTCAATACCTGTTCAACAGTTATGGATGCATCACATGCCTGTAAATAACCTAATATTGGTTTTCTCTGTTGTTCATACTTTTTATATTTTAGTAGGAAATGCTCTAAATCATTTATTTTTTCTAGACAGTCTGCACAGTAAGGTTCTTCTATTCTAAAATAGCCCATTCCTAGTTGCAGTCTAAGAAGTTTCTTACTGCTAGGAATTTTAAGTTCTCTGGCACGTTCTTGTTGGAGCATTGAACAATTTATTTGCATGTCTGCCCTTCAGATTTCCATCCTTCTCTACTGTCCATTCCTCAGTTATTTTTTTCTTTTAATTAAGCTTTTGATTTATGTTTTACTCATCCCAACATTTATTTGGTTTCTAAAATTTGTACTTTTCTTAGCTTCTTTATCTGTATTTTTATTTCTTTCTTTGCCAACATGTGAAGGTATCCAAGCTATAAGAACAGAACATCCTATGGACCTTAGGGAAGTATTTGCCAGTAATATCTCTTCTGCTATATCAGCTATACTGCATTCTTGTAAATTTCTTATAGCTTGAACAGCAGAAAGTAAGTCTGTTAATACTGTCAATTTATGAGGAGGGTCGCTAGAAAAGATTTCCAGAGCTTTCAGAATTGCAACCGTCTCCGCTGTGAAAAGATGTATTAGCCTATCTGTTCTACTTTAAGCATTTGCCACACGTAAGTGTTCAGCGAACTGCTTTAATTTTCATACTATATAATTGCTTTGGCATTTTGGTGAATGGGTCAAATAAAAAGTTCAAAACTACACAGGATAGAAAGAGTGAACCTATCGCCAACACAGTTTCGAGCTTTGTCAAAAATAACGCCCGACAAACACTGAGGTCGCATTAAAAATAAAATTTCAAATTCAACATGGAGGTCGCCAATAACACTGTCCTTTCAATGAAATTGATAAACAGCATCGAGCGAAAGACACTTTAAACCGTCATGGTCACCTACGGCAGCAAGCACGGTGCTTGAAGATGACAAAGGTTTACATTCCTCGATCTGTTAATAAATAACGACAATTTTCAAAACTTACACAAGAATTCCTTCGGCCTGCGAAAATGTTTCCTAGTAGTTGCCAATGTTGCCACTTTTTTTTTTTTTTTTTAGAGGAATGGTGACTATGAACTTTCAAGAATAAATTCATGTCGATTTTATGAATAGCATAATATGCCACTTTAGTTTAAAGCAAATTGCATCAACAGTAGTAGTTTGGAATAAGAAAGTACAGTTTTCCAATAATGTTGTTTTTTTCCTGACAATAACAATGTGTTGCATAATTAATAACTTGTTTATATTTTTTCCGGATTTAACGTGTCACTTTGAAAAACAGTTTTTTAAAATGCACCCAGCTGCCTCGGTAAATGTGTTAACATTGTCCATCAAATTGTGTGTGTGTGTGTGTGTGTGGGGAGGGGGGGGGGGGGATGTACCGCCAGTTATGTATCTTTCGCCAAGTGAGTCAGTTTCTGACAACTGGTTCGAACATGTTCTTCGAATATGAACGTGTCCAGAATAGTACAGTCATGCGCCGGTTAACGTCCACGATACGTTCTGTGAAATAGGACGTTATGCGATTTGGAAGTTGTGCGAACACTATACTTTATACTTACGTCTATATATACTTACATATGTGTATATTCTTAAAAATTCGTCTGTACTGAGCAAAGTTATATGGGATACTGTAATGTACCTGTATTTACTAAATAGCCAAGATACTATACACATACAGTACTGTATTTCAGCTAATGTACTGTATCTGGCAAGGTAATACTGTACAGTATATGGGTTAAGTAGGAAAATAATGTAAAATACTGTAATAATAGTTGCCCATCACAAGCGAAGATGGCGACAGCTTCAGACTTGAGTTGTGACACATCTGTGCCGTGATCTCTTGTGGCTAATTAGTCCTATTTTGGCCCTACAGGCCCTGCCACATACGGGGCTCACATGGTTAGAGTCGATAGTAGTGTTGCTGTGCATTTTGGCCTTTTTTGCAGCACGCTTGCCTTCTGCCTTATCAGCTAAATTCTGTTCTGCAATGCGAGCGCCTTGAGTAATGTTTGTCCGCCAGGCATAAGGATCCTGTGCGATAGTCTCCCAGGAGGAGACATCAATTTTGAAGCTGCTCAACGATGCTTTCAGTGTGTCTTTGAAGCGTTTCTTTTGTCCCCCTGCTGTTCGCTTACCCATGGAGAGTTCACTGTACATCAACTGTTTTGGGATACGTTTTTTTCGGACATGCGATCAACATGTAATCCTAATTTTGACCCTCTTGCACATTGATCTGTTGAGGACCTCAGAATTAGATACTCTATCATGCCACTTGATCCTGAGAATCCTGCGAAGACAGCTCATGTGGAAATGATTAAGCTTCTTGGCGTGTCTGCTATACACTGTCCATGTTTCACAGGCATACAGGATACTGTATACTGTACATTGGCTAATATGTAATTTTTTTTTAAATTAATGAAAATAAACAAAAATCCCGTTCAACCTCTGATGGGTTATAATTAGGATATATATTGTTTTCATTTCCAAATAATATGAACAACTGCCGACACGAGAAAGTGGCATCACATTTGTAAATAGGGATAATCACAATTGTGCTTAGACCTATACGTTAAAAAAAAAAAAAAAACTATGAACAAGAATAATATTAAAGTGGAGGGGTGTAAAGGCCTGGTGGTTCTAGTTATATAACGGACTTTACCAAATATTTAATTGACTTTCATCTGTTTAAAGTCACATGCATTGTTAAGAACAGCATCAGACCTTCACATTCCCAGCCACTATATATTAACATGTGTTCGTGTTAAATATTGTTTGACTATATTATGCAGTTCCCTAGGTCTGTCTATTCTCAAGACCTCCTCTATATTTATAGGTAAGTTGGATGCCTGCAAATAATCCAATATTGGTATTCTCATTTGGTCATACCTCTTACATTTTAATAAGAAATGTTCTATATTATTGTCTTGAAGACATCCTGCACAGTAAGGTTCTTTTATTCTGAAATAGCCTTTTCCCAGCTGTAGTCTGAGAAGTTTCTTATTACTGGGAATTTTCAATTCCCTAGATATCTGACATTTTCTTGTTGGAGCCTTGAACATCTTATATGCACGTCTTCCTTTCAGATTTTTATCCCACTCTGCTTTCCATTCATCTGTTATTAAATCTTTAATTAAGCTCTTAATTTCTGATTTAGTCATCCCTACATTTATTAGATTTTTTATCAGATCTACCTTTCTTGGCTTCTTTATCTGCCTTTTCATTTCCTTCTATGCCAACATGTGAAGGTATCCAAGCAATTAATACTGAACATCCTCTGGAATATAAGTATGTAGTAGCCAGTAGTTCCAAAGGTTGTTATTGCCGGGAGTTGTAGTGAGGATAAGCTCTCACTGCAGATAAAATACTTCTATGGCACGCGCCTCAAACAGCCTCTGACAACCAAGTCCAGCTCCCGGCCTTCACGTGTGGCTCAATTTGAGCCCGGCGGAACTGTTTCCACTGACAGGAGAAGGGGCAAAGGCGAGCGACTGGCGCCTTAAAACCAGCAGCTTCGGGCAGATAGGGCTCGTGATTCTTGGTTGGTAGCTTATCTAAGAGAAGGAACTCTGAATTCAAACCACCGCTGCCTTGTGGGAACATCCATTTATGGAATTGGCTTCGGGAGTAAACCCTGAGGATAAATCCGGAGTCGGAGTCCCTAAGGCAGTCTAATGTCAATTCGACATTATTCTGGCAACTCCTGCGACATGGCTGGTACCAAACTGTATCGGCTACTGCCGTTCCTTTGGATCTACCGGCTGTGTGGAGAGGGGGAACATGCTGCATGGGCAACAGCTTGATCTCCATATAACTGTGCCCAAGCTCGCGCCCTGGAGAGGACACTCCAGCTTCACCCTATAGGTGTCGGCAAAACACGGGAAGTAGCAGTTACCGGTTATAAGCATTTTGCTCAATTGGCGTAGGGCATGGCGCCAGGGGCTACTTCCGACAGTGGGAGAGGTTCTAGGATCTCACTGGACAGCTACCGCCCGCTTCAAGCTGGGCAGCCCCCAGTCAATAAGGTGTTGTCCCTCCACTGTCTGCTTTCCCCATTGGGTGCATGGGGATTAGGGTCAAACCCGAACTGTGGACAGAAAATTTTGCACCAAGCAATTATCGAAAAAATAGAAATAAGTAAACTCTCAGATTGGGATGCTGGAACGTCCGGACTATGTTGACTGGACTGTCCGAAAACCTACAGGATGTAAACGATGTAAGGAAGACAGCCATAATTAATGATGAGCTTAAACGACTTCAGGTGGATATAGCTGCACTTCAGGAAACGCGCCTGGCGGGCTCTGGAACGGTGAGCGAGAAGGACTACACATTTTATTGGCAAGGGAAAGATCTTAATAAAGCTAGAGAACACGGAGTAGGTTTTGCAGTCAAAAAATCGCTAACTAAAATGGTTGAACCATGACCTCTGCGTGACCAACACCTACTTTCAGACAAAACCCCAGCATAAGGTGTCATGGAGACACCCACGATCCAAGCACTGGCACCAACTTGACCTGATTCTCGTCAGAAGGCCACTCCTCAGGTCTGTGCTCTCCACGCGCTCGTACCATAGTGCAGACTGTGATACAGATCACTCCTTGGTTTGCTGCAAAATCAGAACAACCAAGAAAACTCTATCGTGTCAGACATGAAGGAAAACCACGCATTGATACCAGCAAGATGTCAGACCCTTTCATGATCGCTCAATTCACTGCGACCTTCGAGAAAGTGCTCAGTAGCCCTCAGCATGGTGATACTATTACAGAGAACTGGGAGCATCTACGGAACACCATTCAAAGTACTGCACTTGCCACCTTTGGTAAGAAAACAGCAAAGTCAAATGACTGGTTTGATGCTTCATCAGATGTGATGGCACCTGTCATTGAAGCTAAGCGCAGTGCTATGAATGAATACAAACGTTCACCGAGTGCCAGAACCCTACAGATCCTGAGGGCTACGAGAAGCAAAGTTCAACAAACTGCTCGACGCTGTGCAAATGAGTACTGGCTCCAGCTCAGTGAGAGCATCCAGATCGCAGCGCAAACAGGCAACATTAGACAAATGTATGAAGGTATAAAGAAAGCACTTGGCCCCCATAAAAGTAAGATGGCACCGCTAAAAACCATCAGCGGAGAGAAGCTAACCGATAAGGGTAAGCAGATGAAGAGGTGGGTCGAGCACTACTCTGAGCTTTACGCTAGAGACAATACCGTTATGCCTGCAGCCCTTGATGGTGTCAATAGTCTGCCAACTATGGAGGAGCTGGATGCCGAACCAACATTAGAGGAACTCAGCAAGGCCATTGATAGCTTGGCCTCTGGCAAAGCACCAGGCAGTGATGGGATTCCTCCTGATTTAATCAAATGCTGTAAGAGCACGCTATTACATCCCCTGCAGACATGATCTTCTCTCTCCCCCAGCTTCAGGAAAAATCAAGACAGCAGAAAAGACCATTATATATCGCCTTTATAGACCTCACAAAAGCATTCGGCCTGGTTAGTAGGGATGGACTCTTTAAGATCCTCCTGAAAATAGGCTGCCCTTCTAAAATGCTGGAAATGATAAAGTCATTCCATGACGGCATGAAGGGAACAGTCCAATATGCTGGAAGCACGTCACAGCCCTTTGATATACGAAGTGGCGTTAAACAAGGCTGTGTTCTGGCTCCGACCCTCTTCGGAATCTTCTTTGCCTTACTCTTGAAACATGCATTCAGAGATGCAACTGAAGGAATATGCCTTCACACTAGGTCAGATGGCCGTCTGTTTGATCTTTCAAGGCTGAAGGCAAAAACAAAAATCAGAAGGGTCACTATAAGAGACTTGTTGTTCGCTGATGATGCTGCAGTCGTCACTCAAAGCCAACAGGAGCTTCAGAGCTTGATGAATCGCTTCACTAAAGCATGCAAGGACTTTGGCCTCACAATAAGTCTAAAGAAAACGAATGTGCTGAGTCAGGATGTGGGTGCTGCACCAGTTATCACTATCGATAACTATGAATTGGCAGTGGTGCACCACTTCACATACCTAGGGTCTACCATCAATGACAAACTCTCACTGGATACAGAAATCGACAGCCGCATTGGCAAAGCTGCAGCTACCTTTGCCCGCCTCACATCGCGTGTTTGGGGAAACTCTAAACTCACAATGAAGACCAAAGCTGCGGTATATAATGCCTGCGTCACCAGCACACTCCTATATGGCAGCGAGACCTGGACGACCTATGCTAAGCAAGAAAGAAGGCTCAATACCTTCCATTTGCGGTGTCTACGCCGCATCCTCGGCATCTCGTGGAAAGATAAAGTGACAAATGTCGAGGTGTTGTCACGTGCTGGCCTTCAAAGTATGTATACGCTTCTTAGACAGCGCAGACTTCGCTGGCTTGGCCATGTTCGCCGCATGGAAGATGGTCGCATCCCAAAAGATATCTTCTACGGACAATTAGCAGATGGCAAGAGAACAGTTGGGCGACCACAGCTGAGGTTCAAAGATGTGTGCAAGAGAGATATGAGGGCACTGGACATGGATCCAGCAACATGGGAGGATGAAGCTGCCGATCGCACTAAGTGGCGATGCTATTTACGGTGCCAACTCAGATTGGGCGAAGAGAGGCTGACACAAGAAGCAGAGGTGAGGAGAAAACGTCGAAAGGAGCACCAGGAAAATAAGAAGCTGAGGGCTGTCACCTCAGGGGCGCATTCCCATGGTCAGTTATGACTGAAGGGCTATTACTATTACTAGTAGCCAGAAAAATCTCCTCTGCAATATCAGGTCTACTACATTCTCGTAAGTTTCTAAGTGCTTTAATTGTTGAAAGAGAGTCAGTTAAAACTGTTAATTTTTTGGGAGGGTTATTAGAGAAACCACAATTGGAGCTTGCAGAGCTAACGTAGAGTTGGGTGAGTCTGGAGGCTGTTGCTGGTAAAGTTCTGTACTGTACAAGATACAGAACGTACACTAAATTACTAATGTATTTTCGAAAGTTCACATTAAAATAACTATAGTAAGTACAGTACAGTGCATACATAGGCCAGTAACATGGGCGTTTATTATGACTATCAAGACATATGTACTGTATTATAGGTTATTTATGTACTGTACCATTATACGCCTGGCATCGCAATCGGTTTGTACTGTATGCAAGAGACATGAGATACATGTGTTACGTGCTGGAAGCTGTTGCTTTCGCTACGGCCGGTTACGTCCGCTTCGTCGTGTTCTCCGATCGGGATTTCTGAACTCTATTATAACCTTATGGGACCACGGACGTACATGCGGTCGGACGTTGTCCGAACGGACGTTATGCGGCGCATTACTGTATATTGATTTATACACGCTTTTTAAACAGAACAGTCAGAATACAATTTTTATTATTAATACTATCCGTATTAAGAATCTCAGAAATAGTAATGGTCTGTGCTGCAAATGCGTACGAAGAAGGTTCGAGAGGACGGTCCGCCCCGATTGCTACGGAGATAGACATTTTAACGATTACTGCGACGATGGTGATTGTACCGATTACTGCGACGATGGTGACGGTACCGATTACTGCGACGATGGTGACGGTACCGATTACTGCGACGATGGTGATTGTACCGATTACTACGACGATGGTGATTGTACCGATTACTACGACGATGGTGATTGTACCGATTATTACGACGATTGTGATTATAACGATTATTACGTCGATGGTGATTGTACCGATTACTACGACGATGGTGATTGTACCGATTACTACGACGATTGTGATTATAACGATTATTACGACGATGGTGATTGTACCGATTACTACGACGATGGTGATTGTACCGATTACTACGACGATGGTGATTGTACCGATTACTACGACGATGGTGATTGTACCGATTATTACGACGATGGTGATTGTACCGATTATTACGACGATTGTGATTATAACGATTATTACGACGATGGTGATTGTACCGATTACTACGACGATGGTGATTGTACCGATTACTACGACGATGGTGATTGTACCGATTACTACGACGATGGTGATTGTACCGATTACTACGACGATGGTGATTGTACCGATTACTACGACGATGGTGATTGTACCGATTACTACGACGATGGTGATTGTACCGATTACTACGACGATGGTGATTGTACCGATTACTACGACGATGGTGATTGTACCGATTACTACGACGATGGTGATTGTACCGATTACTACGACGATGGTGATTGTACCGATTACTACGACGATGGTGATTGTACCGATTATTACGACGATGGTGATTGTACCGATTACTACGACGATGGTGATTGTACCGATTACTACGACGATGGTGATTGTACCGATTACTACGACGATGGTGATTGTACCGATTACTACGACGATGGTGATTGTACCGATTACTACGACAATGGTGATTATAACGATTATTACGTCGATGGTGATTGTAACGATTATTACGTCGATGGTGATTGTAACGATTACTACGACGATGGTGATTATAACGATTATTACGTCGATGGTGATCATAACGATTATTACGTCGATGGTGATTATAACAATGACGTTGGCGATTGTCATTATAACGATGAAAACGATGATGATGGTTGTAACGATGAAGACGACAGTGGTGATTGTAACGATGAAGACGACGGTGGTGATTTCTATTATTACCTTTTCCATTTTGTGTGTAATTAGAATTCTTTGGGCATCTACAACTCGGACAGTGTTGTACTGCGGATGTGTTTTGGTATCCATCTCCATAATAGTACCAGTTGCCTCTATTTTGGTATGAGTTATCAGACCTGCGCCAGCCTCTATTGGAGCAATTGTAGTTTTGTCAACGAAATGATCTTGCATTTCGATCACCTTTTCGACTAAAGTTCCTGTCCATATTCTGAGAATGAGGCCTAGTGTTATTCATGTGCATGGAGCGTGCTAAACACACAGACAAAGCTTCTTTGATATTTATGTTGCTAACAACCCTTCCAGGATGCGCTGTCGTAAACTGACGTCCCAAGGGTTCCACATTTGTCAATGAATTTGGTTTTCTCTTATGCAGATAGGCATGAACATCCGGACTTTGAAAACTTTGACTCTCAATATGAGATCCATGAAGTCCTCAAATCTGAGTTTTGTTTTTGACAGTTCAATCCAACAATTGAAGCACATTTTGAGTGAGAACAAAAGCTCTCCAAAGTCCTTGTTGGTCTTTGGTATCAGTTTTTTAAAACGTTGTCAATAACCATCTTCATCCAGTTGATATTTTCTAAATAGCAATGCTTTAATGGAATCATAACTCATTCTGTTATCCTCATCCAGTGTGTACATTGCGGATAATGCATTACCTATTAAATGTGATTCCAGGCAAATAAATTATGAAGATCTGGCAAATTTATGTTCCTCTCATAGTGCTTCAATTGGAGTAAAAAGGCAAGAAATATCATCAACACCTGAGTTAAAATTTGGCAAACGAAATTTAAAATAGGCTGTCTGTTCCTTCTTAGAAGAATCTTCACTACCGGAATTTGTTTTTCTTTATTTTCATATTTTAACCTGAGTTTCTGAAGTTCTATAGCAGCCATTTTCTGTTCATGCTCTAACTGAGAAAACAAAACAAACTATGACAATAAAAGACAGTAGTGCAAGCAAATCAAATGTAATAATGGTAGAAAAAAATAATAAATGTGTGAAAAATAAAATAAATGCAATCACTACGAGAATCACAAGACAAGGACGCAGGACAACATTAAAACATGTATCAAATAAACGATAGCAAGATCAGGGGAACAAGGCACAAAAAAATAATGATGAAGAAAACTGAATATAAAAACAGTCAACAACCACAAACTATAGTACAAAAAATAACATCACAACTAAACAGATAATGAAAATGACAATTTCAGATGAAGCGTTATACCACTCAGCACTGTTTGCCGGACCTCCTGTCGTGGAACGAGTTGTGTAAACCCACTCCTTTGTTAAATCCCTATGTCGAGAGCCCAGCCAATCAACGCACCGCCGCTGAACCAGAATAAATTACAAGAAGTTACGCGAGGAAAAACTTAAGCCCTGTTTTTTTCGGATGTGGGTCGCGGCCATCTTGTTCATGCAATATGGCGGAAGAAAACTGAATAAAATTAGGCTGTACGGGGCATAAGACGAAGCTGCAGGAAACCAATCAGCTTGCTCCGCCAGGAACCAACCAAACGCTTTCCTTAACCAGTAGAAGTTACTTTTCCTGCCTATATAATCGGGCGAGAGTTTATGCTGAAATACGCAACACCGAACACGAAGCCAGAGACGACCGACTGTGTGAGAGGAGCTGTCAACCTTGATTTATTGCTTGCCTGAGAGCATTGACCTGCAGCCTGCTTCGCTAAGTCGAGTCAAAATCTGGCTTGTTTAAATCTTGGAGGGTAATTATAATTTACTATAAAAAAAGTTAGTTGCTTATCCTTTACAGGACGTGGCAATCAACCCCAGCTTTTATTGGCTGTTTGTGATTTTTCTAGGCAATTTTTTCATTCAGTAGTTTGCCATTGCTTTCTGAACGGTATGGCGCTTATACCATTGTTAAAAATCCACACAAAGCGATCTGCTACCAAACCGCCTGCAGCAGGTTTCGAACCTGGTATATCTGGATTATGAAACTGCGTTCATATCCATTAGGCCACAGACGCCGACAATTTACTATAACCTGGTAGGAAAGTAGGCTTACAAGCAGGTCTATAATGTTGGTATTTATTGTGTGTCATTTATAATACCTACACCTGTATATATTTAATATATTTTGGTTCACTATGAATGTATCAGGTTACTGATTGTATCTTGGGGGGAATTAAGTATAATGATTGTATTTCCTATTATGATTGAATAGACGAAGACTAATAGGACTCATACCTCAATCTATTGTCTCCTATAACTTCAGTCTATTATCTCAGATAAAACCAACTGAAATATAACCAAAACAGTCCTTGTTAGGACTCAACCTATTGTCTCCTATAACTTCAATCTATTATCTCAGACCAACTGAAATATAACCAAAACAGTCCTTGTTAGGACTCAACCTATTGTCTCCTATAACTTCAATCTATTAACTCAGACCAACTGCAATAAAACCAAAACAGTCCTTGTTAGGACTCAATCTATTGTCTCATCTAACTCCAATCTATTGTCTCCTATAACTCCAACCTAATATATATATAACCAGACGGTCCTCGTCGCATATACTCCTATCATCAGAACACAACAATATTGTTAGGATATATGTTACCAGCCAGTTTAGCACTTGTCAAAGAGGGCCTGGTATATTATAGGGGGAAGGAAATGTTGTATCACACCTAGGTGTATATATTATTGGATGTATTCATGTATTGAATTTATATTATTGGATGTATTCATGTATTGAATTTATATTATTGGATGTATCCATGTATTAATTTATCAGAAAGAATGTTTTGCAAGTAGACACCTGTCTTGTCTCGCTATTGCTAACTCATACTGAGCCATGTTGTCATTCATCCTACATGCAGACACCTGAAGCACACGCTCATTTCATCCACATTAGAAATAGGTGGGCTTGATGACAGAAATTAGCCCCTATTTTTCCTTGTTACAGGTTTTATTCGTGTCATCAAAACTGAGATCGTGGGTCGTCAATCCAGCTGCCTGGAACTCCGCAGAAGCATAGAGATTGCACAGAATCTACATCTTTGGTCCCCCTCAGTCTTGGGTGGGCCAAAGGAACGATCCTCAGCCGTTGTTGTGTGAACCAAACAAAGAAGAACATACCTTAGAGAGATGAGTACACATTAGTACCATTTCTGTCAGCATTGTGAGCAAAAGTTAGTGTCAGTGACGAGAAAGTGAATTAGCATAGCAAGAGACAAAAATAACAGCATAGCTGATAAATGTTATATCCTTAATTAACAGCACAGCTGATACATGTACTATAATTGAATAACAGCACAGCTGATATAATTTTTGTTCCTATAATCGGAAAACTTGTTGTAATATATTTATATATCTATATAAATATAAATATTTGTAAATCATATGTAAACTTACAAATTCATTACATCCCATTTTTCAACATTCACCCTTCAGCACAAAAGTAGATAGTGTATATACTAAATAAATAATAAGGAAATTGTATTTGAAGACTTGTCAATTTTATCATTGTTAAGTAAAAATCTGTTTTCTTGTCTTAATATCACAGTTAGTTACACAGCGGAGGTGGCAAGTTATGTCGGTCTCCTCTCTACTAATTTTTCGAGATCAGATCATTCACAGCCGTAACTAATTTGTGATACCAGTAGTTCTCTCAGACACTGGGACTTCACCATTTTCTGCAGAAATTCTATTTCTGTAATTGTCAGTACTATACTGATCCAAGAGCCAAATAAAAACCTCTCGCCACACCTCCCAAAGAAAAAAAATCATGTGCTTGCTGTATAGCACACCTCGACTTTGGGACCGACTGACGAGGTATTCCAAAACCAAGACCCCACCTGCCAATGACACTCATAAAATCACAAGAAACATACAACACGAATGGAGGACTCTACCACTAAAATTATTGATGGATGCAGAACACGAACATTAATTCACTTAGCTTATAATAATCCTCCACGTAGGAATGATGCCTCTATGTAGGAAAGAATCGGTGCCTCCCTGTAGCACGAAGTGGCAGTGGTAGAGTAGTATCCTGTGGCCTCCAAGTACTCAGTCGCTTGGTTAACTGTATGCTATTTTGAACTTTGTCTTGCTGACAAATGGAGCAGTAAACAACGGTTCAGCAAAAAAATCTGGAAAACATGTGACATGATAACCTTCCTGGACCTCACAAGCAATAACGTCAATCTTTCAGAGTCAGAAGTGATTGGCGATGAACATCAAGCGATGCCGTGATATGATGTAATTGATGCAATTTTAGTGGCATACTGGTTGTAATGAAACGAGAATCTTTTCACAAGGACTGCCTTGACCTTGCATGATGATGTAAGACATGTGTAAAGTTCGTGGCTTTGTTTGCTCGTATTTTTTTCTCCGATGTACAATACTGTCAAATAGCCGCTCAAAAATCCCGTGCTTGGCTACCCATTTAAGTTGTTGCCTTCCATTTTTTTTTTTTAGTATCAATGTATAAAAAATGATGGCTATGTTATAAATGAGGTGTCTAGGATGATTAAAGCTTCAACCGTTCAATTTGGAACAACAGCAACTTATCACTTCAAGAAAATAATACATCTCACGTTTGGAGACAGGACTGACAGTTTGTTCACAGTATTCACAACATGAAGCTCCGACAATAGATAATGCTGCATAATAATAATTGTAAACAGGCCAACCACACTGGGCCATCTTACACAAGAAGTGTTGGCAATTATGCCGTCATCAAGTGCATTGACCACGGCATGATTAATCTGAATTCTGTCATCAAATATTAATCTACAATCGACATAATACTTCTCTGGCCGTACATACACGAATCTCGCACATGTAGAATATCAAACATGTCCTCTATAGTGCAAACATCTTGCGGACACAAAATGTTTATAACACATAAGGAAGGGAAACCCGAGGCGTGTAAACAGTAAATAAATATTAGACAAATATAAAGGTATGTTTTCAGGCACTCGTAAGAAATAAAGAAGTAGAACACTAGACAACAGAAAAACAACAGACGTGAGTGGCTTACCCAGGATTCGAACCCCGGACCTTCCGTACGACAACACCGCCTAGCTATGCAAGCGAATCACACTATCCCCCCGGCCAGCTTGGCATCACCAATTATGTATTCTTGTCTTTTCCTCATGGTCTTTTCCTTATACTTGTAAGGCTTCACTGATATGTCTGAAGCTGACTTATCTTGCTTTATTGATTTTGTTAACCACTTCCATCCTACCATCAAGTTCAGCTCCATCATATCCACTGTTTGTGTTAAATTTCTTGACATTAATAATACCATCTCGCCACCTTGCCTCAATATGTCAGTGTACTACAAGCCTACTGATGCCAACAGCTACCTTCTGTATACTTCTTCCCATCACCAAGTTTGTCGTGACTACCTAATATTTTTCCAAATTCTCTGCCTCCATTGTCAATTCCAAAACGACGAGGACTTTTATTGCCGAACTAATGAGATGTTGGATTTCTTCACTGATAGACTTTATACAAAATATGTCCTTACCTCTGCCATACAACGTATTCTCCCAGTCTTCCGCTAGGTAGCTCTTAACCTCTTCCACAATATTTCATCCAACAGAGTCAAGTTAATCTTGACCTATCACCTATTTAGCACTGCAGTAAAAAAAAAATCCTCTTCCGTCACTTATTTATTCTCCAAGCGGATTATGTGACTAGAAATCTTCAGAGAGGCACATCTGGTGGCCTTTAGATGAGACAAGAACCTAAAGGATCTTCTTGTTTCACGGCCCTTTCACAACTGACAGTACCAGTGACTTTGGCACGCGACTTTGTGGCACAGCACGAAGCATTACGTGGGAAAATGTCATTCAAACTTGTAAGGTGTAATTTCCCAAGGCCCCGTTCACCATCACCGATGCCTTCACACGCGAGTCACATGGTCATCTACACTATAATATGCTAATGTTGCAGTGAAGCATATATTGACTATACAGATCAACGACTTGGGGACAGATTATGCCAGCACCCTTTAGCATTTCCAGGGAGGAATCCACACCAGTAGCCATTCACTTCAATGGTTGGACCACCACGGTCCAATAGACATCAAGGTAACTGCGATCAGATCCTGCTCCTCTGACACTGCTAACTGAGTTTATCTTGAACAACGACTCATTCATCGGATGAGATGCCTGAAACCACTGGGTCTTAATATCCAACATTCATTTGCCTGGGGCTACCTTTCAACTCTTAATCTATGAGCCATCGTCAAGTTAGATCTGTTTTATTCCATCTCCACCATGCATGGAGGCATATCTCGAGTCATCTTTATATGACCATCAGCTATGCAATATGCTATAATAAAATACAAGTGGAAGTGAACCTCTGTCTGTGAGGCTAATTACAACTTCATTGACTTTTGAACTGACCCTCACACATGCAGTAATTCCACCTGTGGTGAAACTTGGTGAGAACCCAGCATTGCATACAAAGCTTGGAGAAGTCTTTTGAGCCCCAGATGTGATTCTTTCGCTTTGACCTGGATGACTGCATGCAGGAAGATCTCACTGTGAACCCAGTGATAGGCAAGGGGGGGGGGGGGAGGAGCTGAGAAGTGGCTCTGAGTAGGACGTGGCAATTTCTTGGGATATCCAAGAACCAGAACACAGTATTTTAGCTCTGCATAGTTGGATGGCAGGAAATGCACAGTATGCCACACGCCTCTTACTCTTAGCATGGGAACATATGTGATGATCCTTTAAATGCTAGCCAAGCTGGAGAAACTGGAGCTTATGACTTTAACTCAACACGTTTCCGATTGGCATAAAAGTCACAAGAAAAGCCTTGATCTACAGTGCAGATAATACCAAGGACTCATTAAACTGGTATTGGCTGCAAAAGAGCGAGGAGCCAGCAGCCCTTGTTAAATAACAAGTAATCTCCACTTTGGGCCATAAATTGACCCAAGGTTATGAATCGACCTTACGTAGTTTAATGTGTACAATATCATACGGCTAGCAGTTGGGATCCTCATACAACATTTCATTTTCATGTGACACTTCCTTCTTTTCAACTACTAACCCAAAAACTGTGAACACGTTTTTCTCAACACAAGCACGTGAATGGCACATACAGCCAACAACACACAAGCCTGGAACGACCTACGTTTTACACATTGTACTTGCATTACCGAGCCGCAGTAGCACAGTGTTTAGTGCACTAGCTTCCTAGCTCGGTGGTCCATAGTTCGATCCCCAGTTGAGATGGGAATTGTTAGACTACAAACGGCTCCGGGGTCGACCCAGCCTCAAAAACTGGGTTCCAGAGCAACTCTGGGAAGGTTAAGGCGGTTGGCGTGATTCAAACCACACTACCCCTAGTGTGCCGATGGTCAAGAAAATATGGGCCTAACAACATATTCCCAATATGCCTCAATGGGCGTGTAACGGAATCCTTTTTTTACCCTTACTTGCACTACCATGGAAGCAATTTTCTATCATTATGATTAGACGCTAGAGGTATGTTTTAAAAACTGTTTGCTTCTGCTATTCATGAAACTCCCATCAGTCAATCACGAACAGTTTTACAACTGTGCAAAACACTATGAGTTTTCTCACGAAGCTGTTTTGAGAACAGTTTTTGATCCATGGGATGCGTTACTTTATAATTTCAATTTACGTGACAACTGTGATGGATCATCTCGGAACAGCTAAAGAAAATGAACATAGCTTGTACTTAATATACAGTATTTTGCACCCGGGGTGGATCCTACCCACCACCATAAAGAAAAACACTTGCAAGTATATTTTTAACAGTAAGTAAGCCTACTATCATAATAGTGTCTGATGGTAACCCCTTCCTGGCTTTCACCAGGGGCGGACCGTCCTCTGGAACGCTCTTAGTACGCTTTTGAAGCACAGACCATTACTATTTCTGACAGTATTACGGGGGGAAAAAAAATTGAAATCTGACTGTTCTGTTTAAAACGCGGGTATAAATCAATATACAGTAATGCGCCGCATAACGTCCGTTCGGACAACGTCCGACCGCATGTACGTCCGTGGTCCCATAAGGTTATAATAGAGTTTAGAAATCCCGATCGGAGAACAGGACGAAGCGGACGTAACCGGACGTAGCGAAGCGAAAGTAACAGCTTTCCGCACGCAACACGTATACAGTACAAACCGATTGCGGAGCCATGCGTATAATGGTACAGTAGGCCTACATAAATATCCTATAATACAGAACATATGTCTTGATAGTCATAATAAACGCCTATGTTACTGGCCTATGTATGCACTGTACTGTACTTACAATCGTTATTTTAATGTGAACTTTCGAAAATACATTAGTAATTTAGTGTAAGTTCTGTATAGCCTACTGTACAGTACAGAACTTTACCAGCAACAGCCTCCAGACTCACCCAACTCTACGTTAGCCCTGCGAGCTCCAATTGTGGTAAGTACAGATTACATATTAGCTAATGTACAGTATACAGTATTTTGCATTATTTTCCTACTTAATTAACCAATATACTGTAAAGTATTACGGTACCTTGCCAGATACAATACATTAGCTGAAATACAGTAGCCTACTGTATGTGTAGTATCTTGGCTATTTAGTCAATACAGGTACACTACAGTATCCCATATAACTTTGCTAAGTACAGAATAATTTGTAAGAATATACACATGTAAGTATATATAGACGTAAGTATAAAGTATGGTGTTCGCACAACGTCCAAATCACATAACGTCCTATTTCACAGAGCGTACGTTAAGCGGCGCATTACTATACTACTCTGGACACGTTCATTTCGTTCATTTTCGAAGAACATGTTCGAACCAGTTGTCAGAAACTGATTCACTTGGCGAAAGATAGGGCCTACATAACTGGCGGTACCTTCTCCCCCCACACACACACAATATGATGGAAGATGTTAAAACATTTACCGAGGCAGCTGGGTGCATTTTACAAAACTGCTTTTCAAAGTGACACGTTAAATGCAGTAAAAAAAAATAAGTTATCAATTATGCAACAGATTGTTATTGTCCAGAAAAAAACAACATTATTGGAAAACTGTACCTTCTGATTCCAAACTATATTACAGTTGATGTAATTTGGTTTAAACTAAACTGGCATATTATGCTATTCATAAAAATCGACATGAATTTATTCTTGATAGTTCATATCAACATCAGTGTTGCCACAGCTGGGTATTTTTAACTAGATCTGGTTTTTTTGGGCTTCCGTCTGTGTATCTGGATATTGTTTTTGATTTCAAATCTGCATTAATCTGGGTATATTTGACAATTGGCATTTACAATGTATGTATATTCTGTGTTCTGAGCATTATACATTATATGTATATTATAATTAAATGTAAAAAATGATGTGCTATAAATTGTTTATACCACTTAAATCTAATTCTTGTTTTTAACTAGGCCTACATCATCAATGACGTTATTTTTTACTCGTTTACATCAACTATCTATTTCCTATTATTCTGTTAATGGCTCTCATCTACAATATTCAGTCATTTTTGCGATGTGTTTTAAAGTATTCTTTTTTAAATTTCAGACTTAAGTAGATAAACAGCATATTGTTTTTTGTTGTTTTGTTATTATAAGATAATAAAATGAGCGATGATGAAGGTATGCTAGGTAGTTGTAGCAGCACGACGACACACAGGCCACTTCACCCTCATGCATCAAAAGAGTGTTTTCGAAGGTTAACTTAGTTAAAACTAAACAAACCAACAAGCTTTTGTGTGAAACAGTTTCTAATCAATTACTAGCCAAGCAAGCAGTTGCCAAAGACAGAGTTTGTCATAAGTTTAATCCTAGTAAAAGCGTGGTTGAAGATGTGCGGGAAGGACTATGTCGGCAGAGATATGCAAAGATTCCACATTGTCAATTAATACATATGATCTTGACAAAGGAGAAGTTGTCGACATGGATGCCGAGTCGCTGACAAGTGACAATTTTCAACAGTAACAAGTTACAACTAACATTTTATATTTGATTTGAGGAACATTTTGTTAATGTAACTGCTGTAAGTATGTTACTGTTAAAATATCTCATTTACAAGAGTTCATTTATTGGGGTGTTAATAAAATCCTTTTTATATAATTTTGAATTTTTGGTAATTAAAAATAAAATAAAAATGAAGAAATAAAAATTGGTAGCACGCAGCTTATTTGTGCTAAAGTTGCACTAAAAGATTGTGTAAGCATCGTCTATCCCGTGTATTTGAGGCATACATTAATGTGGGTATATCTGGGTGTTTTTTTTTTTTAAAGTAGAAAATCTGGGTTTATCTCTAGAACTTGTGGCAACCTTGGTAAACATTCCTGTTAAAAAAAAAAGTGGCAACATTGGCAACTACTATACTTTTTCGCTGGCTGATGGAATCCATGTATTAGTTTTGAAAAGTGTCGTTATTTATTAACGGATCAAGGGATATAAACCTTTGTCATCTTCAAGCACCGTGATTGCTGCCGTAGGTGACCATGATTGTTCAAAGTTTCTTTCGCTCGATGTTGTTTATCAATTTCGTTGTTAAAGGGCAGTGATAGGCCTAGGCTAATACATCTTTTCACAGCAGAGATGGTTGCAATTCTCAAAGCTCTGGAAATCTTCTCTAGCAACCCTCCTCATAAATTGACAGTATTAACAGACTCACTTTCTGCTATTCAAGCTATAAGAAACTTACGAGAATGCAGTAGACCTGATATAGCAGAAGAGATATTACTGGCAAATACTTCTCTATTGTCCAGAGGATGTTATGTTCATATAGCTTGGATACCTTCGCATGATGGCAAAGAAGGAAATGAAAAGGCAGATAAAGAAGCGAAGAACAGTACAAATATTAGAAACCAAATGAATGTTGGGATGAGTAAAACAGAAATCAAAAGCTTAATAAAATAACCGAGGAATGGACAGTAGAGTGGGATGGAAGTCTGAAGGGCAAACTTGCATATAAATTATTCAACGCTCCAACAAGAACTTGCCAGAGAACTAAATATTCCTAGCAGTAAGAAACGTCTTAGACTGCAACTAGGAATGGGCTATTTTATAATAGAAGAACCTTGCTGTGCAGTGTCTAGAAATAAAAATGATATAGAGCATTTCTTATTGAAATATAGGAAGAATGAACAACAGAGAAAACCAATATTAGGTTATTTACAGGCATGTGATGCATCCATAACTGTTGAACAGGTATTGAGAATAGCTATATAGACCTAGAGAATTGCACAGTATGGTTAAACAGTATATAACAAGAACTAAAATTAATATATAAAGATCAATGATAGTGGGAGAAAAAGGTTTAGTCTGATAGGGTGCTTGTATGGCTGATGTCAGATAATTGGTGGATTTGATGCAATCTTGGACATGCAGAGTTCTTCATGAAGGACAGCTTACAGAACCATTTGGGATAAGAACAGGAGTGTGACAGGGATGCCTCTTGTCTCCATTTCTGTTCTTACTAGCAATAGACTGGGTTATGAGAACATCGACAACACACAACAGAAATGGAATCCAGTGGACTCTGACTATGCAGTTGGATGATGTGGATTTTGCTGATGACTTGGCTCTTCTGTCCCATAACCATAATCAGATGCAGGACAAATTGAAAACAAGTGCTTGCGTAGAATAGAGGGATTTAAATGGTATGACAAGGTTACCAACGTGGAACTGATGACAAGAACCAGACAAGTGCCAGTGGAACAAGAGATGAGAAGAAGACGATGGCGATGGATAGGACACACACTGAGGAAACCTGTTGATAGCATTACAAAGCAGTCCTTGTTCTGGAACCCCCAGGGCAAGAGAGGCAGAGGTAGACCAAGAAGCACATGGAGAAGAGAGCTAGAAACAGAGGTGAAAATGATAAGATCGTGAAAAGAACTTGTGATGATTTCACGTGACAGGAGGCATGTGTTTGTTGAAGACCTATGCTCCTTTGGGAGTGGAGGGTTATGAATGAATGAATGATGCTAGCAGATAGATGATTTTAGTTGTTTTTAGAACCTATTGTCTATCAACCCTAGTTGGACTAACAGTTCTTTTCAAAGATATGTCATGCTAGCTGGTGGAAGATAGTAGTCATTTTCTGGGCTTATATTTCATCAACACAGCACTTCACACTTCACTTAATAGAGTACACTTATTTTTTAATGGCAAATTGCGCTTGGCTATAACCAACAGACTTTAGTCTAGGTTGAAAGTAACATGCCTCGCGTTTACAAGGTGAAACCTTAAACAACAACTAAATTATTTTAGTACGTGCATATGTTTTATATAAAAACATGAGAAGTTAGCTGAGGAATCTTGTGAAATGCTTTAAATTGTTAATTGTTGTGAAAAAGTAGGCCCTATCTGTCAAATCTTGGAAGTGTAGACGTGAAAAAAAAAAGTAAGATTGCGAACATACACTTATATAATTGGCAATACAATGTTCAAAATATCAGTGCTCATTTAGTCTAAAACTTACCAACATGTGTTTATCACAGTCAGTTTGGGAGCCACGGTGGCATAATGGTTACCACATTGTGCTGGCGATCAGGTGTTCAATGTTCAAGCCTGGGCGTTGGCATTTGAAGAAGTGTCATTGACCGGGATTTTGACTGAATCACCTGAACGACTCCTGAGATAAACCCTCTGTGAATGGAAGGAGTGAAGCTCCCGACCGGGTTGGAAGGAAAGTCCACAGGTTACCCAGCCTCACAATGACATGTCATTTGGCCAAAGGGCTGAAAGCCCAAGTGATGCTGGTTTAAAAAAAAAAAAAATCACAGTCAGTTCAAAGATGTCATTTTATTATTTAATAAAACCACGTATGTCTGTAAAATAGGCACCCAAAATTGGTGCAGAATTTCTCTTTAGGTGATGTTTTGAAAACCGGCAGTAGATACAATAACATATATTATTTTAGTAAGTGCTTTTGGTATATATAAAAAATGTAGGAAATTGAACACAAAATTTGTGAAATCCTTTAAATTATTATTTGGTATGAAAATATGTGTGTTATTCCTTGTGAAGTGCAGATGTGATTAAAAATAATGAAAAAAACAAAACAAACAAACATTGTGTCTTTCACTTAAATATATTCAGTGCCAGATTAATCTATGGCAATAAAATGTTCAGAATATCAATACACATTTAGTTTGAATCATATCTACATGTTTGTATCATCACTTCATTTATGTAATTTTTTAAAGAGAACTACATATTGTTTTAATAAAAACGGGCACCCAAAATGGTGCATTTTATTTCTGAATGTTGCAGGTAGTAATAATATAGGACCTACATTGAATCAGTAGTTGCATGTGCAACAAATTTAAAAAAATGGGAAAAGGGCTTAGAAATCTTGTGAAATGTTTTTAAATTATTATGTTATGTGAAAAAATGTCTGTGTCTTGTGAACTGTAGACCTGATTGAAAATAACAGTATAAAAAGATTAAGTAAATGTGCATTGTTGAAATTGTTTTCAACAATATATAAGGAAAGCAGCAAATCATGCTTCGGATTCCAGGAAAGGAAGAAACAAGACTGGATAACACCAGAAACTTTAAACACCATAACGATAAGAAAGGAAATGAAAAGAAAGAAAACAGAAGCGAAGTCCCCCAGGTTAAAGCAACTATATAGCGAACAGTACAGTCAGCTGGACAAGGAAGTTAAACGCCAAACCCGAGCCAACAAAAGGAATTTCCTAGACGAGGTTGCAAGACAGGCAGAAGAGACCGCACTCAAAAATGAACAAAGCACAGTATACAAAATAACTAAATTCATCAGCGGGAAACGATGTGCAAACAATATTACATTAGTAAGAGATAAGCAAGGAAATCTCATTACGACAGCAGAGGGACAGGAAACAAGATGGGCAGTGCATTTCTGAGAAACTCTGAACAAGGAACCACCAGAGACACAATTGAATGTTCCTGAGGCTGAAAATGATCTAGATGTTAATACAGACATTCCACACAAAAAAGAAATCATCACAGCAATCAAAGGGTTAAAGAATGAAAAAGCTCCTGGCCATGATAACTCAAATGCAGAGCTATTTAAGACAGACCCTGAGCTAGCAGCAGAACTATTAGAACCACTATTTGCACAAGTCTGGAAAACAGGGACAACACCAACAGAGTGGAACAAAGGAATAATTGTCAAATTGCCCAAGAAGGGAGATCTTGCAGACTGCAATAATTGGAGAGGAATCACTCTTCTCTCAGTTCACAGCAAAATACTAGGCAGGATAATTATACAGAGAACTTCAAAAGCAGTAGACCACAAACAGAGGAAAGAACAAGCAGGATTTAGAAAGAACAGAAGATGTGTAGCTCATATATTTACTCTCAGGAACATTATAGAGCAGTGCTCAGAATGGCAAAGACAGCTGTACATTAATTTTGTTGATTTTGAAAAGGCTTTTGACAGCATACATATGGACAGTTTATGGAAAATACTTAGGGCTTATGGAATTCCAAGCTGCATAGTGTCAATCATAAAAAGCTTCTATGCCAACTTTACGTATAGTGTTGGGCAGAGCAACCTAACCTTTGAGGTGAAGACAGGAGTACAACAGGGATGCCCCTTATCAACCACTCTATTTTTAACAGTCATAGACTAGGTGATGTGCCAGACAACAGAGGGCAGTGCAAGAGGAATAAGATGGACTATATTTTCTACATTGGAAGATCTGGAATATACAGATGATATTGCACTACTAGCACATTCACATCAACACATCCAGGAAAAAAGGATAGGCTTAATAAGTATAGCCAGCAGGTGGGCCTGAACATCAATTAAAAAAAGTCAGAGGTCATGACGCTCAATGTGAGCAACCCTGAGCCCATATCAGTAAGGAATCAGCAACTGGAACAGACAGACACCTTCACATACCTAAGATGCATAGTAACATCAGACGATTGGGCAAGCAAAGACTTCAATAACAGAATTTACAAAGCAAGAACAGCCTTTTTTAGCCTAAACAACATCTGGAAGTCCTCTCAATACAGAACAAGCACAAAATTAAGATTATATCAGAGCTAAGTGCTTTCTATGCTTCACTATGGTGCAGAATGCTCGAGAGTTCCCTATCGGGAAGCAAAAACCCGATCTCTGAATGGTCTGAAAATGGCAAGCAGAGTACGATAACCTCAGTCAACAGGTGGAAGAAGGAAATGCTAAGAAGCGCAAGTGTGGATCAGGTCAGCAACCATTATTTTCTGAACTGGAAGACATCTGTGAATGGATTGCTGACAGGAGAGCAAAGACTGGTTGTGCGCAGGGCTGATATTCAAGCATTTGCCCTTGCAATGGCACCACATTTAGAAATATCCCCAGAAGAATTCAAAGCATCACAACACTGGCTGGATGGCTTCCTTCAGCGATATAAACTGTATCTATGAAAATCGACAACACTGTTCAAGCTGGAACATACTGAAGTTATTAAACGTGCACTTGCATTCAAGTACTTTGTTGATGGCATCGACTTTTCTAAATACCAACTCTCCAACATGATTGCCATGGATGAAACTGCAGTGTTTATGGGCCTAGGATCTCAAACGACAATTGATCAGACGGGTGCCTCGTCAATCTACATTTCGTCCACTGGTTACGAAAGTGCACATGTTACCTGTATTTTGGCAGTTTATCTGGATGGAAGGAAAGCCCCCACCTCTAATCATCACTAAGGGCAAGAAAGATAACATTGAATGTGTTTCAGGCATTTATGTTCTTGAAACTGATAAGCCTGGTGCACACAAGCAGTTATAAGGAAGTGGGTCAATTTAATGCTGCCTCTTGTTTTGCGAGGTGGTCAACAAGGTCTGCTAGTCTGAGATTCAGCCAGCACTCACCGCGCTAAAGACATGAAGAACTTCCTTGCAGAGAGAAGAATAGATCAAATAATGATTCCCGCAGGAATGACTTCTTATCTCCAGACTCTTGATATTGCAATAAACAAGCCATTCAAGGACCATTTGCGCATAGAAATCAAGGACTACATTGACAATAGAATGGAGAGAAATCAGCGTGGAAACTTTGTGAAGCCTAGTTTGCAGGAGGTCGTGACTTGGGTGAAGAATTCATGGGATAAAATCACTGACAGCTGTGTTACCAATGCACTACGAGCAGGCTACATGGACAAGAAATGCTCATTTAAGGAAAACTTTATTGCTGGACATGAGAGAATGGGGCCAATGGTTCTACAGAAAATGGAGTTGCAAGAAATTCAGGCCAGAATTCGGGATTTGGAGAGTTATGACGATGTTCCAGAAGAAGATGACATGAGTGTATTTTGAATAAATGTAGAATTTTGTACATGAATAAATGTAGAATTTTGTATCTTTTAATATAAGCCCTACCCGAAAATAAGCCATAGTGCATTTTGTGAAGCAAACATTAATATAAGACCCGGTCTTATTTTCAGGGAAACATGGTAACATTTCTTTTATGACAACATGTCTCGTAATTGTTCGTGCACTTTTAAAATCTTGACTTTCCATAATCAAACTGTTCATGCACACTGCCATTTGTGCACTTTTCTATCCTTGGGAAAGTACATATAAGAGAAACAATACAATTGTTGTCTAACTTTCAACCACAGTTGCATCCCTTAGCTGTGGTTGAAAGTTAATGCACTCTCTCAAAAATAGAAAAGTGCGCAAATGACAGTGTGCATTATATGACCGATGTACTTACGGTGGGAATTATGGTATTAGATGCTTCATTTATATTTCTGAAAACATGTGGCTAAACCAAAGTGTATACAATTCTGCAGATGTAGACCAGTAGTCATGAATGACTGGTTTATTCTGAATCCCAATATTTATTAGAACATCAGTAAAGTTATCCAGTTCAGGACATGTGACTTTAGTCCATCTAGCTTACATTAAATATTGTTTCAAAGGATTATTCTGAATACATTTGAGTTTGGCATTATAAGTGATGCACTGACATATGTAATCTTTAATTTCCTCAGTAAATGAAACACTATATCATTTCAATGAAGTTGACAGGTCAAGCCCCTTGGTCACACCTTTTGACAAAACTGAAATGCATCCTGTGTCAAGCCTTCAGCAATTTCTATTTACTCTGGGACATCTTGTGAGACTCTACTTGCCTCTCAACTTGTAGCAGAACTGTTAACTTTACTGGTTGTTTGAAATGGGTTTTTACCCTTTCCTTTCCCATTACTGGCAGAAAGTTTAGCAGCTGTTATGGTATGTCATACCTGTTCCTTCAGCTGCTCAGAATCCCCATCAGATTAATCACTTTCATGAATATTCTAACAGGAAGTTTTAGCAAATTCCTCATCTGAATCACTAAGACTAACTGAAAAACTACTGTCGCTATAATTCTCTTCTGTTCACTGAAAAATAAGCAGCCATTCTTGATCAGCTTACAGCCAGTGTTAAGAAGATGAATCTATTGTGATTGCATATGAATGTATGATTAGCAGTGCTAGTAACAGCTATAAAGAAATATAAAATTTCAGTTTTATAAATGTTTTTCCCCATTCCATAATGGTCACACACTTATGCCAGTGTATTTATATGATTTGAACTATCTTATTGCCAGGGATTTTCAAATTTTCTTTTCAAATTCAGACATACGAGTATATCATGCTGGTGCAAGATGTGGTTTACAGTTAATTGTAAAGAGAAAAGTGATGTGTAGTACTACTTTGGGTTAGAATGAGTTAAAGCTGTTTGACAAAACATGAAACTGACTTGTGGTAAGGTTAAGGCTAGTATAATGTACATACAAATAGCCAGTCTGGCAACATAAGAGTTTAGTCTCCTTATCCAAACTTCTATAATTTTTTTTTGTTTAAATGTATGAATAAATATATTGAGTTTTATCTCAGTTACAATTACAATATAGGCCTTATGGTGCCTCTAAGTCCAGATAATTTCTTCAGTTGCCAAAACTTAATGTGGCTTCACTTTTCCTGTTCAGTAGCTGTAAATAATGTCAATTTAAATTTTGAGAGTGTTTCATGTGTGTTTCCTAAAAGTTGTCTGTTCGTACCTGTCACAGTGTAACAACAACAACAAATAAAAACAAAGGGATAGGAATGAAGTAGAGAAATAGGAAAGCTTGAAGTGTTTGGACAGATTTTGTAATATTTCATCAGCAATATGTAGCACTTGTACCTCACAAGATCTTCTTTTTCCCCCGCCATGCCTCACTAATCATTATATATTTGTTTTCATTCTTGCTATAATCATTTATTAGTTGATTAATTTTCAGCTCTACTTTTCCATCACCTCAAGCTCTGCACTCCCTACCAAGGCTGTTGATGACCTGCTGATACTTTATTTAGTTCTCACCTTACTTACTCCACTCTTCTCCTTTGAATATATTTTTAACTGTTATCACCTGCCCTATTGTTCCCTCTACCATTCATGATATCCCTCTGTATTCTTACTCCTTTTTTGCCAGCTATGTTCCTAGACAAGGGGTGTCTTCTGTTTGTGGTTATAAGCATATAGGCTTTTTGACTGGGCCATCACAAATCTGGGTTTATCTCATGCACAGCCCATGGTGATATGCATCCCTTCATTTTGATTGTATTCCCAACCATTTACATTGTAATATTGACAGCATGAGTATTCCCTGCTCATATTCAATTACTGACATAACCAGCTGATAATAATAATAATAATAAATTCTTTAAGCACCAAACACGGCGCATAAGGCAGAAACCAGTGCTCTCCAGGTTGTTCGTTGTGACGCCACTCCTCTTAGCTCTTGCACATTATTTAGATCCAACGTTCTTCCTTCTCTTATTATTGTTCTTCTGAGTGTTTCTTTTGGTCTTCCTTTTTTCCTCTTACCCTCAGGAACCCAAGTGAGCACCTGTAGTGGTATTCTGTTGTTTTGCATTCGTAGGACATGACTGATATATGACCATTGTCTTTTCCTTATATAGTCGGAGACATATTTCTGCCTAGAGTCTTCACTTATTTGTCAATTAGTCTTGAATTCTTTCCAACTGATGTTCATGAGTTTTCTAAGACATTTGTTCTCGAATGTATTCAGCTTGTTCTCCAATGATTTTGTTATTTTCCAACTCTCACAGCCGTATGTTAACACTGAGATAACATTTGAATTAAACAGACGAAGCTTGGTATGTTTATTCAATGATCGTAATTTCCAAATGTTAGATATTCTATTGAAGGCGCTAGCTGCCAAAGCAATTCTAGTATGGATTTCTCTTGTTGTGTCACCATCCTGAGTCATTTTACTGCCTAAATAATTGAAACTTTCAATTTTCTGTAGTTTTTCCCCGTTCAAGATGATATCAAAGGTCTCGTTAGAAAAGTTCATAGCTTTAGTTTTAGAGGCATTTATTTGGAGACCTATTTTAACTGAGAGATGACACAAATTATTTACTGCTTCTTGGGATTGTCTGGGTGTTGAACTTAAGAATGCTAAATCATCTGCAAAATCCAGGTCCCCCAGGAATTTTCCATTTGTCCATTTTATACCTAATTGTTCATTGTGGGTATAGTTTCTCATAACCCAATCAATAGCTATTCCAAAAAGTAGTGGTGACATAATACAGCCTTGTTTCACCCCTGTTTCTACTGTAAACCATTCTGTATTCCCTTTATTTGTTCTAACACAACATCTTGCATTGTCATATAGCGCTTTGATTATATTGACATATTTTGTTGGAAAACCATAGATTGTAAGTATCTTCCACAATGATGGGCGGTGTAGACTATCAAAGGCTGATGATACAGGAGAAACAATAGTCTCTGCTCCAGGTGTGTAGCAGTCATTGTTTGTAAAGCTGCCAGACCTCACTAGCACTTCTATATGATCAGCTCAACATGGTACTTGTAAGATGGCCTATATTTGTTCTATAATTATTATATGATGCTGTAATAAAAGGGAAAGATGACATTAATCTACAAAATTGTCATGTTCAAAAGCAAAAACAAAATGCTACAATGATAGGAAATGTATGCATCTGAGAACACATGCTTACATTTATTCATGTAAGAACACACCCCCTACTTTACTTTTGTTCACGTGAGAACACACCTCTTACTTTACATTTATTCCTGTGAGAACACACCACCTACTCTACATTTATTCCTGTGAGAACACTAGTTTTCAATTATGTGAGGTCCTCATTAGTGCTTCTCTAACATAAAATGTGACTACATTGGAAACTAAAAGGTAAGGAACAGAAGAGATCTATTGCTGACAAAATGAAATAAAGTGACTCAATGGGAAATTTATATCAAATTTCCTTTTATTTATTTCATTATTCTGTGATAGAATGTACTAAAATGTTGCACTTTCTGGCAAAATTTGTAACTTGTCTGTATATCAGATTTGAAGAACAGTGATGAAAGGAATATTTGACAGGGATGAACAAAACAGTGTGCAACGCAGGACAGTCACTCTCAGTTTCCTAGATGATGAATACCCACAGGACCTCTGGGTCCAAGTATACATGGATGGGTCAGCACAGAATGCAGTAAAGAATGGAGGAGCAGGAGTGTACATAGAATACCCAAACAACACTAGGGATACGGTCAGAGTACCAACGGGGAAATTCTGTAACAACTATGATGCAGAAGTCCAGGCAATCAAGGTGGCAACTGAGAATCTATTGAACACCAATCTCGGTCCACAGCCTGTAGTATTCCTGACAGATGCAAGATCAGTACTCCAAGCACTTCAGTCCAGAAAATTGCCAGGTATACAAGCCCTACTTTCTGAACTGTGCAACCAGCGCAGGGTCGCCGTGCAGTGGATACCATCTCATTATGGAATACCAGGAAAAGAGAGAGCAGACGGGCTGGCTAAAGAAGGTGCTGCAGACGAGCAACCGGATGTACCAGTTACGTACCATCAGAAGAAAAAGATGATCAAATCTATCAGAAAGCCACCAACATCAACACAGGATGACTACCAAGCTATGAACAGATCAGAACAAATTGTCATTCTGCGCCTCAGAACAGGACACAACCGCCTCTGCAGCCACATGTATACAAAATTCAAGATTGGCAATTCAGCCATGTGTACATGTGAACAGGCACCCCAGACTGCAGAGCACGTACTTCAAGATTGCCCCGAATATGATATATTGAGGCAAACCCACTGGCCCAGAGAAACAACAATGGAAGCAAAACTATACGGACCTCTGTATGAACTACAAAAGACAGTGAAGTTTATACAAGAAACAACATTGCAGATATAGACAATATAGTTCAAGCCAACGAAAGAAGAAGAAGAACAGTGCAAAAAAAAAAAAAATTGCAAAAATTCCTAGAAGTTTATATTAACTGAAACTTAGATTCTAGCTATCAAATGGTAAAAGTTACATTTTTCAAACATGATCTTACACATATTTAGTATACATTTGAAAATCTCTGGTCCTTATCATCAATGTTGATGCTTTCTAACATTTTAAAATGTTCTCATGTTTTACTGTCTCAAATGCCTTAGTGAAGTGTATAAAGCACAAGTATAGATAGATTATAGGTAGAAGTTAAAATTTTTTTTTAAAATATCTCAGATAACCAGCATGTAACTAATTGTCTAAGATTGTGTTACCTATTATTCATTTTTATTTTCAGACTGCAAAAAAAAATATGGAACAGAAGACCCCTTTCTTTGATCAAAAAATAAAACAGGAAATCGGTACAGATTTTAAAGTGAGTATTCTGTTTAATTCTTGACAATAAATTTTTATACAGCCATAGCCAAAGTGAGTTAAACTGAGAAATCTGTTAAAATATTGTCCATTTAAACATTTTATTACTTATTGCTTGGTTCTTTGTGTTTTATTGTCTATAACAGTGTAGTATATGTAAATGTAATATAAGGTCCTCATCAGGGACAGAGGCATAAAAATGTTTGTGCAGTTGTCAAACTGGGGAAATGTTTAAGACTGAAGTGGTTTGTTTTAAACTTGACTATGTTCAATATTTTGTTTTCAGGGACACACAGTGAAGATAGTTGTCAAACTGGGGCAATGTTTAAGATGAAGTGGTTTGTTTCAAACTTGACTATGTTCAATATTTTGTTTTCAGGGACACACAGTGAAGATAGAAATTGACTGTGAGGAAGATGGTCATGTTTCTGCAGGGAAAGAAAGTACGCCGACCAGTTCCACATTTGTACATCCTGCTGGGGACAATTTACTCAGTAATGCTTTACAACTTTTTAACATAAATGTAACCTGTGCTCAATATGTTACCACTCTCAACAAATATGTAACATAATAAGTGTTATTTATACACATCCATCACAAACATCATAATTTTTTTTATTATTTCTACACGTGTGTGCTTTTTTTTTTTTTTTTTTTAAATTTCAATTATTTTTTTATTTTTTGCTTATCTTTAGTCCACACAGAAAATCCCTTGCAGAAAATTTTACTTGTTGGGGCAGTGGAATACCTAGGATTTTTAGCACTGGGGGGACTTTTAAGTTCTGTTAGGAACAACAGTTTGAATTATTGAGAAAATATGAAATTTAAGAAGTTAAACAGAAAAGAAAAGAAATAAACCGCCCTTTCTAGATAGCTTTTTATTTTAACAGCATAATCCAGTACATCACAGATGTCAATTTTTTTTTTTACTACATATTGATCTTTAGCACTTTCATTCCTGCAAATTGATCAATTATGTTACCAAAATAAATGTTCTTAAGGCATACATGCCACACCTCAGAGATGAAAAACCTGTACAAAAAATTAAAAAAACCTGTACAAAGACCCGCAAAACCTGTACAAAGACCCGCAAAACCTGTACAAAGACTGAAAAACGTAACAAAAGAGTTTATTCATGTAAAAGTATATTCAATTAGATGGTTCTGCACCATCATAGTGACATGCGGCCTTTGCCTTTTTAAGCATGTCTTCACTTGCTTTAAAACCTAAACAACAAGAGTTAGAATTTATTTTGCATTGTAGAAATGCTGTGACTGTATCATCATTTAGTCTATTTCTGCAGTCCGTGTGAATCTTTTTCATCATAGAGAAAGACCTCTCACAGTGAGGCAGCTTTTTCGTAGCAGACGATCCATTTCATCCATCATACCACCTATTTGGGACTCATCTGTCTGAAACAATTTGTTAAATTCAGTCAACAGAGGTAGCACAAATTGGAGAAAACGTAGAGTCATCTGGGTCAGTGGTGATTTTAGTAACTGATGAATGTTTTTGACACGGCATGGTTTTTCCATATCGTCGTGGCTCTCGAAGTATGAAGATAGAGCAGAATATTGATTTAAAATTCTGTCCACTACTTTCTGCAAAGAAAGCCAGCGAGTCTGGCAGTGCTTTAGTATGTCTAGTGCATCCACTCCTGTAAACAGTTGAAACTCTCTGTATGATTTTTTCCGTTTTGAGCTATGCTCAAAATGATAGAAGATATCTATCAAAAGGTCATCAACAGGAATAGTCAGCTGCTTTATACCCTCCTTGGCACAAAGATTTGCAAGGTGGCAAATACACCCTATACTAAACACATCAGGGTTCTTGCTCTTGATTCGCGTTAGTACAGAGTTTGATTTGCCAACCATTACATTGCAGTTGTCACTTGCAAAACCTATACAGTTAATCCATGGGATTTGTAAGTCGCTGAACACAGCATCAATATCACTGAAAATAGCTTCACTGGTTCCACCAGTACCGACCGGCATGCCCAGCAACCTGGTTCTAGGTCCTATGCCATCTTCAAATACCCTCACCATTATAGCTAAACGCTTGTCAGTTTTTCTATCATTTGACTCATCGATCATCAAGGAGAAAGGTGTCTTCCTGCATAATTTGATGACTGGCTCCGTTGCAGATGGAGCCAAGCAGTTTTTAATAATGGCTGTTGTTTTGGTTCGCTTGCATTTGAAACGTTTGGCAATAGCACTGTCCGGAAACATCTCAGCTGATAAGTCTGAAAAATGGTCAGCTATAGAAGCAGCTATGTTGTGTTGAGCAATAAAATTTGCAAATAAAACTTCAGCCCTCGTTATTTTATCATCTTCTTGTTGAGGCTGAGTAAAGAAGGCCTTGATAGAACTTCCGTTCTTCAGCTGATAGTTCCTTTCATGCAGTTTTGTTTTGAAATGCTCCCTCACATCGTGTAAGCCAGATGCCATCACTTTAATATCTCTATTGCATATTCTACAGTATGCATGTGAAGAGCCTAATTTGGATGTCTCAATAATCCCAGGGAATGTAGTTGTCCAGTCAGATTGAAACTTCCCACGACGTTGATCTTCTTCTAACCTCCTTTTTTTAAAGTTAGGCTCAGCCATGCTGTTAGATGGATGCAATATTTCCTGCTAGACAGAAAAAAAAAAAAAATTAATGTGAAAAAGTAAATACAAATATTAATAATCAATTTGAAAAATATAATTATTTGTAATTTTAATATTATATAATGAAATAGAATCTTGGAAAAAAATTAATACAATTTATGGTTGAAATGAAGAACAGTTGCTGTGTTTTCTATAGTGCCTTATAAAAGTACAGGCCTAAAAGTTAGTTGCTTATCCTTTACAGGACGTGGCAATCAACCCCAGCTTTTATTGGCTGTTTGTGATTTTTCTAGGCAATTTTTTTCATTCAGTAGTTTGCCATTGCTTTCTGAACGGTACGGCGCTCATACCATTGTTAAAAATCCACACAAAGCGATTTGCTACCAAACCGCCTGCAGCAGGTTTCGAACCTGGTATATCTGGATTATGAAACTGCGTTCATATCCATTAGGCCACAGACGCCGACACAGGCCTAAAGAGACCAGTAATAAGCATTATGGGTTAGGAATCTTAAATTTAAAATCTAATAAATTTTTTGCTAAAGCTCGTAATGAAAATATAAACTAGCGCTGGCGTAATATTAGCCTGTATATTTTCTACCGAACTTCAAAAATTGGAATAGCCGTTAAAGCCCAACTGGTAGTTTTAAATAGACCTTCCCATACAAATTTTAGTGTCAATCAAACATTGATAGTAGGCTAATTAATTATTTAATAATTATAAATCATTGAATGACCGTAATGATGACCACCAAAGGCAAAATAACATTGTTTTTTAAAGAAACGAAATTAAAACTAAGAAGAGAAGTAGGCTAACTCCAAATAAACTTTTCTCTGATCGAGTTAAAATGTAAATTTTCCACGCTATTGTGGTTTTTTTTTCTTTTCAGTTTCATAATTTGGTAATATCGGAATGACGTTCGCCGAATGCTCCGCGTGTATTTTCGTACCATTTAGATTTAGGGTTAACCCTAGCTGTAACCCTAATTATAACTCTAAATGGTACGAAAATACATGCGGAGCATTCGGCGACCGTCATTACGTTATTAGGCTACCCATAATTTGTAGGCTATTGTATTATTTTTCAAATTTACATTTCTTACGCACTTTCTACAAGTTTTAGTGAAATCAAATAATATGTAGTGGTATCAGCCTTTTTTTTTTTACCAGCCGTAAATAATCAATTATGCTAAACCTTAGGGGAAAAGAAAGCATAGGCCTAAGTTATCTGACAGTTAAATCTAACTTCATCTAAACAATGTTATTGTAATATTTTTTTAAAAAATGAATTACTTACCAATACTAAACTGGAAATTAATCCTAAACAATAGGCTCGACTCAAAAAAGATTTCAGTGCTGCGTAATCGTTCAAATAATCAGTAACCTCGCGCTAGCTTTAGCGAAAAATTGTGAATGAACACGCCACGCACATCCCGCGGCAATTGAAAAATAGGCAGCTTGATTTTCATTGGTTATTTTTTTTTTTTATCCACTTGGCTTAAAATCTCGCCGAATCTCATGACGCAAATTGTGTAGTGGCACAAGATTTATATGTATATTTAATAATTAGGCGAAAAAACCCGTACAGACCCGTGTACGGCCCGTACACATCTGAAAACGCAAACACCCCGTACAGATTATGGGTAAACCTTTAAGTGTGGCATGTATGTAAGAGTTTCTCTTTCAGTACTAAGAAGTGACAGATTACTCCCATAGACACTCCTAAATATGAAAGAATTAGCTGTAGTGTAGTAAACAAATGCTCACAAAGACACTGGTAAATATGAAAGAATTAGCTTTAGTGTACTAAACAAAACCACCTGTGTGTTACTGGGGCCTGAAGGAGGGCAAAGAATAGTAACACTGTGCCATTTCATGCATGTCATAGAAAGTGACTAAGGAAGGTTGGGCATGGGCCTGGTTACCCCATCCTGTAAAAAAAATATAAACCACTAACAACTTCAACAAATATGGACAAGTCAATTAAAGAAAATAAAACACAGCCATCCAAGATGGGGGAAGGTCCTCTTGCAAGGAGGCGTATGATGCCACACAGAGAAAGCCAAAAGGAGTCTGTGTTAATGACTAACCTTCTTTCTTCTAGGAGAGCTTCCAGATTTGGCACCTGGAATGTTTGGACATTAAACAAACAAGGGAAAGTGGCACAAGTAGCAGCAGAAACGAGGGAATATAAAATTGAGGTTCTGGGACTGTGTGAAACAGTGGAAGGGGGTAGACAAGAGGAAACTCATCACAGGTGAATTGATGCTGTCCTCAGGACATGAAGATGAAAGTTCACACCACGGTGAAGGGGTAGCTCTTATAATATCTAAAGAAGCACAGAAAGCACTCATTGAATTGGAAGCCTTTGGACCCAGGATAATAACAGCTAAAAAGAAAGTAAATGTTATCCAATAATATGCACCAACTAATGACAAAGAAGAGTGTGAAAGAAGCATTTTATACTAGACTACAGGAAATTATGGAAAAAGTAAAAAGAAGAGACATCACAATTTTGATGGGTGACGTGAATGCAAAGATAGGTACAGTCAACACTGGCTTTGAAGAAGTCATGGGAAAACATGAGCTAGGAATAATGAATGAAAATGGGGAACTTTTCTCAATCTTCTGTGCTTCAAATCGACTGGCTATAGGAGGAAGCATGTTTCCACATAAGAGAATACACAAGGCAACATGGATATCACTAGATCATGGAACAGAAAATCAGATTGATAATATATGCATAAACAAGAAGTTAGATCATCATTGCAGGATGTAAACGTATATAGAGGAGCAGATGTGGCATCAGATCACCACCTTCTGATAGCCAAAGTAAAAATGAAAACTCAAGAGATATGCAACAATGCAAAATTATAGACAACAATTTAATGTAGGACATCTGAGAAATCAAGAAACAAGAGACAAATTTGTGGTCACAATATCCAACAAATTCCAAGTGCTCCAACAGCTGGAAGATGTAGTGAATACAGAAGACTATTGGCAGCAAATCAAAACTGTATGGAATGAGACATGTGAAGAAATACTGGGGAAAAGGGAACAACAACAAAAAGCATGGATAACAACAGAAAAAGATAAAAGACAGAAAAAACAAAAAAAAGCAGATTTAAACACAAGCAAAACCAGAAATTCCAAAGCCAAGGCTCAAGAAGTGTACACAGAAGCAAACAAAGAAGTAAAAAGAAGCATCAAAAGAGACAATAGGAAGTATATTGAGGAGTTGGCAAGAGAGGCAGAAGATGCTGCAGCCAAAGGAAATATGAGAGAACTGTATAACAGCACAAAGAAGCTAACAGGGAAATACAAGCAAACAAGTTGCCTCATAAAAGACAAGAATGGAAAACTGCTCAGCAATATACAAGAGCAAATGAAGAGGTGGACGGAATATTTTGAGGACCTTCTCAATAGACCAGCTCCACAAAACCCCCCAGACATCCAGCCAGCAGAAGGAGAGCTACCAGCAGAAGAAGAGCTACACATTAACAGTGAAAGACCAATGAAGGAAGACATAAAGAAAGCCATAAAGCTTCTAAGAGATGGAAAAGCATCTAGACCTGATGGCATTCCAGCAGAGGCCATCAAAGCAGATATTGACACAGCTACAGAGATGTTATATAAATTAATTGGTAACATCTGGGAAAAGGAAGAGATACCAGCAGAATGGAAGGCAGGATATCTGGTTAAGTTGCCTAAGAAGGGAAATTTACAAGAGTGCACAAATTATAGAGGAATAATGTTACTATTAGTGCCAGGAAAAGTATTAAACAGGATCATCATCGAAAGATTAAAAGAGTCCATAGACAAAAAACTGAGAGATGAACAAGTAGGTTTTCGACAAAACAGATCCGGTACAGACCAGATAGCCACTTTTGATGAGAATAATTTTTGAACAAAGTCTGGAATGGAATTCACCACTATAGAATTTGTGGACTACGAAAAGGCATTTGACAGTGTAGACAGAGAATCACTTTGTAAATTGATGAGGCATTATGGAGTTCCCCTGAAGATAATTAATTTAATAAACAAAACATATGAAGACATGACATGCAGAGTTCTTCATGAAGGACAGCTTATAGAACCATTTGGGATAAGAACGGGAGTGCAACAGAGATGCCTCATGTCTCCATTTATTTTCTTACTAGCAATAGACTGGGTTATGAGAACATCGACAACACACAACAGAAATGGAATCCAATGGACTCTGACTATGCAGTTGGATGATCTAGATTTTGCTGATGACTTGGCTCTTCTGTCGCATAATTTGAAAATCTTGATGAGATGTCACATCATTTGGGTCTGAAAATACACAGAGAAAAGACAAAAATCATGAGAATAAATGCAGGTAACGATAACATTGTTGAACTTGAAGAAACACCAATAAAAGATGTAGAATCATACACATATCTTGGCAGCAATATAGACAAAGTTAGAGGGACAGACAGTGATATCAAAATAAGAATATAAAAAGCAAGAGAAGCTTTCGTTGCATTGGAAATATATGGAGATCAAGAGAAATCAGATCAAACATGAAAATAAGAATCTGTGTATTATACTCGGTTTATAATAATCACTTGACTTGCACCGTGCTTTCTGGACAATACTTTCTACTTCTTGCATTGTTGGAGGCGGGGTGTTGAATTCAGCTCCTGGCTTATTAGGCCATCTAAGGCCTGCAGTGCTGCTGAGCGGCTTATTTTTATGACCATCTGAATAGGTCATTCTAAGGCGTTCTTCCAGGTCTTCTTTCCTGATGTTTAGCGTTCCCGGCCATGGCTGCTCAAACATTTCTTTAGTGACCTTGAACGGCTCCCTGAAGAATCTTTCCCCATCTCTCCGTGTCTTCCTTCTCTTCTTGCACAACCTTTCTTCTCTTCAAAGGGCATTATGTTGGCCTTTCAGGTGCTCCTAAACCTGTCGGGTAATCTTAGAATGGGATGTTTGGACAGCTGTTCCTTCAGAGTGACATAAGTGTTTTTGCACTCTGCAGTCCAAACAACCTTATCGGGTTTTCCCTTTCGCATGAGGTCAGTGAGTGGCGCTGTAAGGCCATTGAAGATTTGATAAACTTTTCGTAATACGCGCAAAGTGAAAGGAATGAACGTGTGTCTCTCTTTGTTTTTGGCCTTGCTTCTGAACATATTTTCTCACTGTTTTTGGCCATGGGCCACATACAACCTTGAGAAATGGTATGCCCTAGGAAGTCAAGCTTTTCAAAGCCGATTAAACATTTGCTAGGTCGGGCGGTCAATCCAGCTTCCTTTAGTCTTCCAAGGAGCATAGCAACCATAGCAATATGTTCTTCATAGTTATCCGTTGCAATGAGTATGCCGTCCATGAAATTGTGAATGTTTGGACTTTGCAAAGGTTCCAAAAGCTTTCTCATCATTCTAGTGAAGACTCCTGGGGCATTATGTAAACCAAAAGGCATAACATTGAAAGTATAATATCCTTCGCTGGTGCTAAAGGCTAACAGGGGTTTAATTTCCTCCTTGACTGGTATTTGGTAATAACCTTTACTCAGGTCAAGCTTGGAAAAAATATTTGCCTTGCTAAGTTTGGTAAACAGTTCTGAGGTGCTTGTGAGTGGTTCAGGCTAAAATTATGTTGCTGTGTTGAGTAATCGGTAGTCAATACACAGCCGAACTTCCTTATTCGGTTTCTGTAACAGTACGATGCTTGAGCTAAAGGAAGCTGTAGACTCTCTAATAATCCCAGCTTGTAGCAATTGGTCTATTTCTCCACGTAACATGTCTGCTTTCGCATATGGGATCGAATAAACTCTGGTTCTTACAGGTGTCTCATTTGTCAGCTTATATCAAGCTCCATGAGATGTGTACGACCAGGTATGTCCGTTAAGAATGCTGAAAACTGTTTTAGTAATACCTTAGTTTCTGTCTGTTGCACTTCTGAGAGAGTATAATCAAATTTAACATCTTTGAATAATTCCATTTGTTGTAGGGGGTATTCCATGCAACTATCGTCATCTTCCTCATGTTCAGTTGCTATAGCAACCACCAAGAGATGTTCGAGAGAAGGCACCAGACTTTCCAAATATTTCTGTAACAGATTTATATGGTATACTTTTTCCTTACCTTATATAGAGATCTTGTAGTTCGTTCTCGAGATCTTTTTAAGGACGGTAAATGGCCCTTGCCAACTGATGCATAGTTTGTTGTTTCTGGAAGGAAGTAACAACAAAACTTTCTCTCCTGGTTGCGATTCTCTCTATTTCGCTGCTTTGTTGCATTGTTTAGTGTGCTTCATGCGTGCGCGCTTAAGGTTGGTTGTAACTAGGTCCCATCCTAGTTGTAACCATTCCTTTGGTTCAGATACATACTTGAATGCTAAGACGACTATCTCATCGGCCTTCTGGTCTGTCAGTGACCATAGTAAGGCTTCCAACGGGCCCTTAACTCTTACTATACGGGAGCTAAAACCGCGTTTTTACGCGCTAGTTTAGCTATCGTTACCGTCGCGCGCCACTTGAACTGGCGAGCCGTAAAAGTGGTACTAAACCCGCGCCACTTCACGGGGCTTGCCGGATACTAAGAGTTAATAGGTCTGCCGAAAAAAGGTGTAGCTGGCAGTAGCCCTGTAGAGGCCTGGCGAACATCTTTGTAGGCGAATAAGGCTGCAGGAATGAAAAGGTCTCAATCTTCAGGTTTCTCCTGTCCCAGCTTACATAACATCATGGTGAGGCTTCCATTGACATGGTCTACTAACCCACTTCTGGCCAGCTGATAAGGGCTGATGTAGATTTGCTGGTCCCTCAAGATCTTAAAGATCTCTATTAACAGGCTATGGTACTGGGATCAGTTATCCATCAAAACTTGTTGAGGGAATCCTGTTACTGCTAGGAATGTACCGGTCAATAGAAAGGTCAATGTGCTTTATAGGGTCCTCTAATGTCGATGTGTAGTTGACCAGGCATGCGTGTTGATGTCACCTGAACAGTGTAATGGTGCGGTGAAGATCCAGGTCACTCACGCTGACAGCATACATGGTTCTTGTACGATAATGATGATGATGTGAGACATGGGTGTATGTAGACGCGAATGCGTTTAGGCTCATATCTAGTTAAACAATGCACCTAGTCACACTCGTACAGAAGCCAATGATGGTTGCAACTACTGGTAACAGTTCATACATTTAATCACAGGACTAACAATAATCACACAGGAACAGTCAATGCAAGCAGGATCATGTACATCATGTTAACTGAAATCGATTGGTATATATATCAGGCATTCAAAAGCTGGAAAACATTCAAATATGTGGGCATAGTCAATAGTGGTATGTCCTTTAACGTAAAGTTCACAATGCCGCTTTGGTATCCCTGACTGAACGCGTCAGATACCTTAATAACTCCGTCATACAAAAGACAAGCTCCTAAATCATGTAATAATATTACCAGGGCCGTCGTTCAACTTGGCATAACACGCCATTTACATCTTATCATGCTGTAGAGTATTGGCCAAAACACAGGGCCTCAATATGACGTCAGCTGTGTATTCTTCACAAGCAGGTTGCATCAACCCTGCTATAATGATGGTATAAATATACCGCCAACCTGCGGTTTCCACCATATATAACTTCGTCACTGGACTTCTGATCAATTGAAGATGAATAGTCTTAAATGGCTACCTTGAGCACAAAATATAGGTTCTGCATTATAGGCGCTGTGAGCTGTTCTCACAGGCGGGGTAAACCTTTAACAAATTCTGCAACTGAATGCGTAGTAATGATAAAGTCGGTGTTACCTTGCATAGAATCCTCAGAACACAAAACAACACTGTTGTCATTCCTGACATACAGAAAATCAATGGGGAAAACTGACAACGCAGTCACTTTGAAGGATTTCCTTCCCCAAAATACAACGGACATTCACGCCCCACAGAAGCCAGACACATCTCTCTACCCGACGGAAGTCACTCTTCGCGCTCTCCACTGCGCATGGCACACAGCCCAGAACTATGAACCTTTGACCCTTTCTAAATACTGGTCAAACACAATGAATGAACCAAAAGAGGAGATAACCCCTAATCAACCTGACACCGCAAAGTTAAGACATAGTTCCCTAACTTTGACCAGGGTGAACAAAAAATGCGACAAATAAATTGACGTCTGAAACTCCGTCAAAAATGACCGCAACAAATCCCAACCATAAAAAAATCTGCACTAGGGCTTCTGCAACATGCTTGGAATCCATGCATGTTAGCGGGATAGCTTCAGCCCACATGGTGCAGGTGTTAACTAAGGTCAGGATAAACCTGTTCCTTCTTTTAGTCCTTTCAAGGGTCCTATAATGTTGACTGCAACCCGTTCAAATGGAGTCCCCACTATTGGCATTTCTCCCATAGGAACTGGGGTGTCCAATGCTTGGGTGCCACACGTTGGCACTTGGTGCAGGATTTAACATATCTGATGATGTGAGTGTTCATTCCTGGCCACCAATAGTGAGTATATATTCACTGTATAGTGGCATTTTGTCCCATATGTCTGCTAAAGGGAAGAGAGTGCCCCATTTCTAAGATTTTTTCTCTGTACTGCATCAGTACTAGGAGCTGATTATGTCCCTGTTCAGGGTCACCCGTTCTTCGATACAGCACTCCATCCTTAGAAAAAATGTCTCCATTGTGTCTGGGGTCCTTGGCCATGGGCAGTTTCTTAAAGCAGGGCTCCAAGGTATGGTCCTTGTGTTGCGCCTCTTTCAGTTCCTTAGGTAACATGTTAAGTGCAGGCTTCCATTCCTTTTTGGTTTGCCCTCTTGTAGTTACTGCTGCCACAATTGGCTCTTTCGGTCTCCCTATAAACACATATCTACAACAAAGTGTGACTGGGTAGATCGGATCCTCCATTATAGCCGCTTTAATAACACCACAGATGAAATCCGAGTGTATCTCCACCCGTGAGACTGGGAGCGTTATGGGTGCATCTCCTTTAAAAACTCCACATAGTTTGATGGTTTCTTCCATTTCTTGACCTGGTTTGACTAAATGCCTCATGACAAAACAATCAAAGCTCAAACCTGCATCAAACAAACAATAAGTGGAAGTCCCGTTCAATATAACAGTTCCTCATGTAGAAGGCCTCTCACCCTCAGGTTGAGAATCACTGACCTTTCTAATCCGCTGCAAGGCTGTTTGTAAACAACCGATCCAATTTGGGCCAATTTGTTATCCCTGATCAGTTATCCCTGGCACAGGGGTTGTCCCTTTGTTGTATCCTTTCTGGCTGTGTTGCCATGGGAGTTGCTCGGGATGATCACTGGTATTCAGTGGGATAACGGGTTTTGTAGAATTTCAATTTTTTATTTTGGAGAGGGTTTTGAAGTACAGTTTCTCTAAGGTTTTGAGGGGAAAATGATTGGGAAGACTGTTCTAGATTATTTTTGTGAGAAGGCTCATCTGTCGGTTTGCGTTTTGAGTCTGGAAGCTTGGCAAGCATGTTTATATAACGCTCAGACTTACTCAAGATGTCCACGAGCTTTACAGCTTCCTTTTCAGCAAGAAATCTTTAGGTTTCATTTAACAAAGTGCTTTTGATCTGTTCGGTTAGAATAAGCTCTTCTAACCCTTCAAAAGTGCAAGGAAGTTCTGAAAGCTCCAAACACTTAGTCAAATATCCCTTCAGACGAGAAGAGAACTGAGCATACGTCTTGGCTCCCTCCTTCCTGCTGTTCCATAAAAGTTGCAAAAATTTACGAGCATTCATTTCGAAGCGCTCAAGTAAAGCGTTCTAAAGCATGTCATAATTGTCTTGATTGCTGCTTCCCAGTTTCACATACGCATCATGCACATTGCCTTTGAGGGCATGTGAGAGCATCTAGCACCATCACGAACTTTCCAAACCATACAGTGTTGCCATTCTCTCAAATTGTTCTAGATAAGTATCAATTTTCTCATTGGGGCTTGGGAAAGATTCTAGGGCAAAAGACATAGCAGCTAATTGGGGAGACTGGCTACTGGAGTGGTCAGTTAAGAGTGACTGAGATGACAAAGACTCCATTACTGGAGCTAGATGCAGCATCATGACTTTGGACCTCTAAAGTCTTAAGCGCCAATTTGTTCTGACGTCGCTGGTCATTCTCTCTTTCCTCATGTTGTCTCTCTTTCTCTCGTTCCATGTCTCTACGAGCCTTCATTTCTGCTTCATTTTTCCTCTGCTCCAATTGCCGTTTTTCTTTCTCTTTCTTCTCCGCCTCATATTTGTTTAGTTTGTCGTTCACAAAAGCTAGCAACTCTTCTCCATGTAATCCTATTTCCTTTGCTTGCTCTCTTAGCATTATTCTAAGTTTTGCACGCTCAGCCATGGCAAATAACTGACTGCGAATTACTGAGAAAGAAAGAAGAAAAGGATACACTGCTCCCTAACCAATTAAGAGAATACAAAAAAAAATTCTGGTTTTTACTGTGTTTCCTCCTCCCTGCTATTCAGTTTTCTAATCTATCACTGCTGTTAACTGGCAAAAAGGCTCCTAACGCAGTCGACATAAATCATAGAGATGGTAGATCCGGCTAAAACTGTAAATCTACTATTACATCTGTGGGAAAAAAATTTAAAATTAAAGGGAAAAAAAGAATTTTCCTATAATAATTCCACCATGCTCGACCACATCTGGAGTCAGTTTGGAGCTAAGGAATGCGATTAACTTGGCGACTGCCCAATGCACTTCCTTCGCGGGGCTCACGCTCCACTGCTCCAATAAAATTGTGATTGTTAAACAATCACGCGTATCAGCGGTCTTTTTGTATAAAAATTATTATATATCTTATCACCAACAAAGATCATCATCAAAATCAAACTTTATGTAAACTATAAGATGCTGTGGAAAGAAACAACTTTCTAATTTGTGTGTTCAGAACCCATTAAATAAGAACGTTGTCTAGGGGATAATTATTATTAATATTCTTTGATCACAACACAGGACGCACAACACACTCCTCTAGAGTTAGACTAAGATACAATAACAGACGTTAGTCATTAATCTAGCCTCAGACTTAGATCAAATCCTGGGACCCGAGCCTCCCATTCTGTCGTACAGATAGGTTGCGAGTTATTTTTGTCCTGTCTGAGTAGAGTGGATGGTGATAGATACGGGAGAAAAAGGTGTGAGAAATAGATTTCATGGTGATAGTTTGAGGAGAAGATATGTCTATGGAATGAGTAAGTTTCTCTATTCCAGCCTATCTATATGACTATAATTTAGTACAAGACAACCTTGCCCTCCTCATACAGATAAATATAAGTTTAACTACACACACAGGTATGTGACAACAAGACACACACATGTGAAAAAACTACGGTTAATTGGTTATGGGTCTGACCAACACACAAAGTTAAGTTTCTTTTGTTGTTTACTATCATTTAAACTTGACAACATCAAATATCTAGAGAAAGATCAAATACACAAAATCAGATTTACATACATATGAAATAGCAGAATAAATGTGCCCTCCCCCTATTTAGAAAAGAACCCAAAAAGTTAATAACCCAAAGGCCAGAGGTTAGCACTAAGTTACAGAGTAGACAGTAAAGAAACAAATTCCTACTAAATGCTACCCAGTCAAGTAAACAAGTTTAAGCAAAATCCAATGTTTAAGTTCCTGTAACAAAGAAAAAAATTTTCACTCTCTCCGTCATACAGTGGCCACTCAACCACGCTTACCTACTCTTGGTGATATCCATTGGAATTACAATGGTTCCTGAATATAAAAATGTCAGGAAAATGTCCCAAATTGGCCCCAGTCCATCCTCTAACACAGCGGTTCCCAACCTGTGGTATGCGTACCCCTGGGGGTACACGACAGGACATTCAGGGGTACGTGAAAAAAATTGAGTAATGGCGGAAAAAAGATGCTTATGTCAACAGTGTAAAAGACAAGTCAAAAGTTGTGAAATTAATTCAATGCTATACTATACAACATGAACTGTGTGAGACAATCTCCGCCGTTTTTCTTGCGTGCCACTGGCATGCTGTCTGCTTGGACTGGCGTGTGTGAAAATCTATGGCGTTTCGTGTGACCACAATTCAATACTTTTATACAATAGTCTTCATTATGATGACTATGGGATTATAGTTGTGCCGTTGAATATTTCATCAGAAATATGACTTGTTTGGTCTTCCACACTATTTATGAACGTCCAATGTCCCGGAAGTTATAGTGTCGATTCTTGACCCAAATTTTACAAATGTGAGACAGTGATACAGTGTTTCTATATACAGTAGTTTTTGTCAATGTTTAAACTTAACTTAAAGTGATTAATTGTTCAATTCGTGTATTATCAGATATGGATCAGTGGTTGAAAACCGGCACAGTGAAAAAGCTGAAACATAATGTGGAATGGGATCAATCACCAAGTACTTCTCAGGACACGCCTAAGACTTTGGTGCAGGATAGTGAAAAGACATGATCTTCAGTTTTACATAGAGCTAAAAAGAGAAAATACAGTGACGAATACATGAAGTATGGGTTTTCGTTTATAGGAGATGAGGACTGTGCTAAGCCTCACTGTGTAGTGTGTCGGGAAGTATTATCCAATGGTAGCATGAAACCTTCGTTACTCTTGCAGGATTTACAAACAAAACACCCCAGTTATGAAAACAAGGAATGCAATTTTTTTCAGCGCCTGTTGAAACAACAGAATGTGACATCGTACTTGTCGTCAGCTAACGAAGATAATGAAAATGCGGTTGAAGCCTCCTACCGTATTAGTTATCGTATTGCTAAATGTGGTAAAAATCATACTATAGCTGAGAATTTAATTTCTCCTTGTATAAAAGATGCCATTCTGTGCATGCTCGGAGAGGAACATGTTTACAAAATGAACGCTATCCCTCTTTCGAACAATACAATTTCTTGAAGAATGCAGGATATGTCTGACGATGTTGAAGCGACAATAATAAGTAGAATTTAAAATAGTAAATTCTTTGCTATTCAAGTTGACGAAAGCACAGATATTGCTAATTTCGCTGTTTTGCTTGTTATTGTGAGGTATTTGAAAAGCAATGAAGTTGAAGAAAACCTTTTGCTTTGTCATTCTCTGTCAGGGCTTACAAGAGGTGAGGATATATTTCATATAATTGATTCTTATTTCAAAGAAAAGGACATTAATTAGTCTAATTGTTGTGGACTATGCACTGACAGAGCCAAGTCTATGTCAGGTTGCTACTCCAGTCTTTGTGCTCGTGTCACGAAGGTAGCCCCCAATATAACCTGGAGCCACTGCTGCATCCACAGGCAAAGCCTTGCATCTAACCGCCTCCCTGGTGAATTAAAAGTCGTTCTTGATGAAGCTGTGAAAGTGGTTAATTTTATAAAGTCGAAGTCCACAAACTCAAGGTTTTTCAAAGCACTGTGTGAAGAGATGAATAGTCTTCATTCTACCCTGCTCCTTCATACACAAGTAAGGTGGCTCTCTTGTGGTAAAGTCCTTTCCCGGCTGTTCGAACTTAGACATGAAGTCCAACTTTTTTTTGAAGACCATCCTTTCCAACTTACTTCAAAGTTACATGACTGTGATTGGCTTCAGAGTCTTGCATACTTATCGGATATTTTCCTACAAATAAACAAACTAAATTTGGCACTTCAGAATAGCTCGGTAACGATCTTCAATGTTTCAGACAAAATTGAATCTATGATTAAAAAATAAGATTTTTGGAGGTGGTGTATTGAAAAAGGCCAGCCTGAGGTATTTGAAACTCTGCAGAATTTCCTATCTGAGAACGAGCTGCACCTTTCCCAGGAAATGAGCTAGAAAATAATTGAACACTTGAAAGGGCTAAAATCATCTTTCGAGAAGTACTTTCCGAAACCTGGAAAAGAGAACTACTGGATTGTAAATCCCTTTGAAGAAGAATATTTCCAAGCAGCCACATTATCAATCAACAAAAAAGAGAAGTTGATTGAACTTTCGACTGATACTACTTTAAGAGCTGAATTCAAAGGAAAATTCCTTATTAAGTTTTAATGAGACATCAGCAGAGAATATGAACAGCTGACCGACAAGATGCTTAAGTTTCTGTTGCCATTTACAAATACTGAGCTGGTGGAGAGGGCTTTCTCTTCTTATACCTTTATAAAAAAAAGATACCGTAGTAAACTGAATGCAGGTCCCGAATTGAGGCTGTATCTTACATCACTTGAACCTGATTAAAAAAAACTATGTACCTCAAAACAAGCTCAAGGATCGCACTGAACATTTGTCATGGTCACATGACGTGTGTTATAAAAAGTGATTTCAACTTTTAACAATAACAACGTTTTTATTATTATTATTAATAAATTAAATGTGTTAATTTTTATTGTAACCTGATTTTTTTAATGTAAAAATATATGCACTGTTTGTTCACCTTTTTATTACATTGTTTTTAATCCCGTGGTTGGCCCCTTTATTTCTGGTTATAATCTATAAATTTTGAATAACAGCAACTATATTAATTTCAAATGTTTTGGTAATATTAGGGGTACAATTTATAGAAATGGCCTGCCAAGGGGTACGCAAGTGAAAAAAGGCTGGGAACCGCTGCTCTAACAAATAAGATTAATGAGGTGAACGCCAAATTTGGTGTGGGTTATTCCTGGATGAACAATAGGTCACCGCCAATAGTTGATGTAGAAACATGATCTTGCAGTTCATAGTTTAAAAGAGGAAAATACTTCCAGTATTGGGAAACATCTGGTTGCTAAAAATGTTACAAATGATGATGATGGTAATCCTATCGGCTGACTCTATGGGAGAGTGCCGATTCTGAAACAGCATAACTTTCTGGATAAATCCCCATGAATACAACTGTCAGAGGTCAGTAGTATAAGTGTTATTTTGTATTCCCCAGTGGGCTGGTAAAAATTGGAAAATTATCTGGGATGATAAGTCCAGTTAAATTTTACAAGTTAAATGGTTTCTCATGTATTATTGGCACACTTGGCTCACAAATGAAATTGGTGATGCACAAGCCAAGAAAAAGACAACATTAACCAATCAGTAAATGAAGAAAAAGACAGCTGAATGCCCTTGATCAGGTCACAAAAATCAGAATGAAAATCCCCATAAATGCTATTAACACATCTTCCACAATGGTTCTAGAACTACGTGCTTAGACTCTCCAAAAATTCTGAGTGACAACTGATAGCAGGTTTTAGAAAACTTACTTACTTAGTCGTTCCCCTTCTACCGTGAAGTGTAGAGGTTTGGAAGAGAGAGCGCCAGACCATTCTATCAGCTGTCTTCTTCCTGGCCTGGTTCCATTCTAGTCCTCGGTCCTTCAAAGATTGTCCAATGTTGCCCTCCCAGCGAACTCCGGGTCGCCCTGGAGGTCTGGATCCCTGGCTCTTTGTTTCCCATGCTTGTCGTGGTAGCCGATCTTCTCCCATTCTGCAGACATGGCCAAACCATCTTAGTTGGGACTGTTCTATTTGGGTCTGCAGCGGATGGGATTTCAGGCCTTGACGTATCGTCTGGTTGCGGACCATGTCTCTTCTTGTTACTTCAACCACTTTCCTCAGATACCTCATTTCTGAGGTTGTTTTAGAAAACATGGTTTATATATATTATTATTTCTCTGATCCATAGATGATGTTAATTTTCACACTATTGTGTGTACTGGAGAATCAGAACCATGAGTTCCCCAGTTAAAAGTTTACGGTCGGCTTTTCTCTGGCATTCAACTGCCATCAAAAGACTTATATCCGTGTAACGGGGTTCTTGAAGATTTTGCCCGCGACTCGACATCAAAGCATACTCGGGGAAAGATTTTGCCCGTCAGTCTACTTCAAAGCATATTATGTTATTCACGTGCAGTCTGTCAGGTATCATATGATTGACAGATGAGCTCGCGTGATAAGACTGGATAAACAAACTTGATTCGCTATCCATTATGACTGGCAGGTTACGAAAGTTTGTAAATAATGTGTTAACTTGTGTTCGAAGAAAAGAGGCGTGGATGAAAATTAAGCTTGTGTGAGTAAACCCAGGCAGAAAAAAATGCATGGCTTTGCTAGCAAATCATAGAACGCTATGAGGTTCTCTGCCAGATTTTCCTACAGAAAGTACACAAAGAAGTAGATTGACCTTCAAGTTGGAATTGTGATGGGATATACCATCTCTCAGATACTAATTGTTCGAAGGCATCGAAGTCCTAATACTTTTGCTGCCCGCAAACAGACGAGCATGCCCGGAAAAGGAAATGACTGCCAGCACCGGATGTACACAATACATACTAAGAAACTAAACTGAACAATAAACTACCCAATCGTAATATTAGTGGGGATTGGAAATAGAAGAGGACAGAATGAGTTGGAGATAAATAAATATGAAATTTAAAAAAATCAAGACATATTAAAAACAGTGTATTATATATTCATACATATTATTAGAGGGTGGCAGAAAAATAGGATAAGAGTGGAAAGAGTCAAAATAGAACAACAGAGGTAAGGGTGACCTCAGACAAATGTGTGTAGAGTGTTAAGACCAGCTGGTTTTAGGCACCCCATATGGTGGATAAGACGATTCTCAACCTGTTCTCGGATAGCAGTGTCAGAGGAGCAGGGTCTGATCCCCGTGACGTGAATGTTGATGGGACCATGGTGGTCAGGACCATTTAAGTGTATGGCAACTGGTGTGGATTTTTGCTGAGAGATGTGATTCAAGTGCTGGCTGAATCTGCCCCCAAGTCATTTGCCTGTTTGGCCAATATAGGTTTTGCAGCAACGTTTACGAGTGATTGTATAAATGACATTGTGCATCTCACATGTAAAGCTACTGGTGATGGTTTACATCTTCGAAACCCTCCACTCCCAAAGGAGCAAAGGCCTTCAACAAACATGTTTTGTTTGTTGATGGTGTACGTAGCTTCAGGAAAAGACACCTTGTGGGTTGAGATGACATACTTGCATGTGTTGCATCATGTCCGACCACAGGGTATTGTACCAAAGTGAGTGGTGTTCTCCTTTGGGAGACGGCTGTGAACATAAGATCCTTCAAGTTCTTGGTGCATCTATATGCCACCAAAGGTGCTTCATCGAATACTTCTTGGGTCACAGAATCTGCTTGGAGGATAGGTAGGTGGCAGAAAAGGATCTGTTTGACTGCAGTACTGTGAGGGTGATAGGTCAAGGTTAATTTGACTCTATCCAAAGTGGATTTATAGTGAGGTTTGAGTGCCTCCTGATGAGAGATAAGGAGCACACATTAGAGGGCAGAGGTGAGAACATGTTCCAGATAAATTTTGCTACATAAGAAATCCAACATCTCATTGGCTTAGAAGTGGAAGTTATCATCGTCTAGGCACAGATGGCAGAGGCGGAGAAGTTGTGAAAATGGAAGGGAGTCACGACAAACCAGAGGATGAGAAGAGGTATACAGAAGGTAGCTATGGGCATCCTTCAGCTTGTAGTATACTGAGGTATTAAGGCCACAGGGCATGATAGTAATAGTAATGTCAAGAAAGTTGACAGATACTGTGGAGATAAGGGAGGTGAACTTGATGGTGGGGTGGAAGTGTTTTGTTTTTCGATTTTTTTTTTCTCACACCCATCCATTGTACTCAACATCTTACCGCAGTTCACCTCAACTTCCTCGACTAAAACATAAACAATATTTTTACTTATTATAAATCTGGCTGCAAGTCTGGAAGGAAGAGGTGGAGAAGAGAGGGATGGTCCTAAGCAGCTCTAAAACAAAATCCATGGCGATATCACAAGAAGAAATAAGACATCAGATTAAGCTGGGAGAACAGGTCCTGGAGCAGGTCAATCACTTTAAATACCTCGGAGCTGTTATAGACCAGAAGGGAGACATCAAAGAAGAGTTGGCCACTCAAAAAGCAGCAGCTGGGAGACTTTTTCAGGCCATAAATCGAGGATTCCTCAGCAAGAGAGAGGTTGGTAAGAAAACGAAGATGGCTGTATACCGCTCCACCTATGTCCCAGTCTTGACATATGGATGCGAGTCATGGGCAATGACTACAACCCACAAAAGCCAGATCCAAACCTCAGAAATGAGGTATCTGAGGAAGGTGGTTGAAGTAACAAGAAGAGACATGGTCCGCAACCAGACGAAACGCCAAGGCCTAAAATCCCACCCATTGCAGACCCAAGTAGAACAGTCCCAACTTAGATGGTTTGGCCATGTCTGCAGAATGGGAGAAGATTGGCTATTACAACAAGCATGGGAAACAAAGAGCCATGGATCCAGACCTCCAGGACGACCCAGAGTCAGCTGAGAGGACACCATTAGACAATCTGTGAATGACTGAGGACTAGTATAGAACCAAGCCAGGAGGAAGAAAGCCGATACGATAGTCTGACGCTCTCTCTTCCAAACCTCTACACCTCACAGTAGAAGTGGAACGACTAAGTAAGGAAGTAAATCTTGTCTAAAATTCTTAAGCGATCCATGTCCTTCAGAGCGTCAATATTACATGGCTTTGTGCCTGTTAATTTGATGCAATCAATTTCTTCAATATGAAGGCCATCTAGAGATCGAACTTGACTTTCCCTTGTTTTATAATTTTATAATCTGGATTGTTTCCCTTGATTTAGCTAGACACTTGTTTGAGTACTGCCCTGTTTTATGCATAGAAAAATGAAACACACCACATACTCTTCAATTTTTAATTAACTTGATTATGGCCCCTGATTTGTTTACATTTATTTACACAAAGCTTTAATTACTCATAATGTCATAATTACAATATTAAATAATTGACTGATTATTGTATTGTCATCGGGAATACACAACTATGCCAAGTTTCTGAGCTATTGCTCATCTGGAATTGATTGAAAAATGGATTGCAAGATTTGAAAGTGACATACAAGTGAAGTTAAATAAAAGCGTGTTAAAATTATATTGAACAAAACATGTGGAGAGTTACTGGAAAAAGGAGAACATCAGCACAAAACATCGATAACCACAGAAACCATAAACAAGATAGAAGACAGGAAAAACAAGAAAGCAGATAATAATCTTCAACCCAAATGTCAAGTCAGTCCTATTGTATGGCTCTGTAAGGTGGAGAACAACAAAACAGGTTACAGACTGTCATAAATGGAAGCTTGTATAGAATATAAGGTTTGAAATGGTATTATAAAGTCACAAATGTGGAACTGATGACAAGAACCAGATAAGTTCCAGTGGAACAAAAGTTGAGAAAATGATGCTGGCAATGGATACGACACACACACTGAGGAAACCTGTTTATAGCATTACAAGGTGGTCCTTGTTCTGAAATCCCTAGAGAAAGAAAGGCAGAGGTTGACTAAAACACCTGTTGATAGCATTACAAGGTGGTCCTTGTTCTGAAATCCCTAGGGAAAGAAAGGCAGAGGTAGACTAAAAAAAAACCTGTTTATAGCATTACAAGGTGGTCCTTGTTCTGAAATCCCTAGGGAAAGAAAGGCAGAGGTAGACTAAAAAAAAACCTGTTTATAGCATTACAAGGTGGTCCTTGTTCTGAAATCCCTAGGGAAAGAAAGGCAGAGGTAGACTAAAAAAACCTGTTTATAGCATTACAAGGTGGTCCTTGTTCTGAAATCCCTAGGGAAAGAAAGGCAGAGGTAGACTAAAAAGCCTGTTGATAGCATTACAAGGTGGTCCTTGTTCTGAAATCCCTAGGGAAAGAAAGGCAGAGGTAGACTAAAAAACCTGTTGATAGCATTACAAGGTGGTCCTTGTTCTGAAATCCCCAGGGAAAGAAAGGCTGAGGTAGAGCTGGAGACAAATGAAACTGATGAAGAAAATGTGGAAAGAACTTGAGCTGTTGTCATGTGACAGGAGGACTTGAGCTGTTGTCATGTGACAGGAGGACTTGAGCTGTTGTCATGTGACAGGAGGACTTGAGCTGTTGTCATGTGACAAGAGGACTTGAGCTGTTGTCATGTGACAGGAGGACTTGAGCTGTGGTTGTTGAAGGCCTATGTTGACAGATGTCAGGAGGACTTGGCATGTGTTTGTTGAAGGTCTATGTTGACAGGTGTCAGGAGGACTTGGCATGTGTTTGTTGAAGGCCTATATAGACAGGTGTCAGGAGGACTTGGCATGTGTTTGTTGAAGGCCTATGCTCCTTGGGGAGCTAAAGGGTATATTGATTATTGACCACCAATCACAAACACTTTAATCAGTCACCATTTAGCAGCCTCAGAACACATACAAATTCTTCAACTTGGCATTGACTGCTAAAGGTGACAAGCTCAACGGCCCTTGTTTATCAACAACAACAACCTCTTGTAAAGAAGAACTAGTCTAAACTTTCAAAGACTTCTCTTGTAAGTGCATTGTTATGTCAGTAAGCATTTTATTGAATTGAAACAAGTTATAGTTAATATTGTTTTGGTTATTTTCCAAACATTCTTGTACTTTATAATAGCCATAACTGCTTGTCAAAGTGGATTAAAGAATTGGTCAGAATGTATGTAATAATGAAAATATATCATGTACTGTAATTAAAATCCAGGTTCTGATGAATGTAAACAGGAATATAATGGAAGCTTCCAGAATTATGACGCTAATACTGAGGTGGGATGTTGTATGAATTGTTTTTAAGACAAACTTTATCAGCCAGTTAGTTAGCCATGTATGTTGTATGCACCATTGTTTAGACACACTATATCTGACAGTTAATTAGCCTTGTAGTGGTGTTTGATGGTATTGTATGATGGTGATATTACTAAATGTAATGTATGAGGCCAGCTGTGAAGGCTCCTGAGATAAAATGTAGTTGTGAATTATCAGAAGGCCTTTCTTGCTACCACTACGACCTCACACTTAATTTTTTTTAATGAATGTGGCTACGTAAAGTGTCTAGGGTTATGATATGTAGTGTGGTGTAATAGGTTATAGATATACCCACAGATATTTAACAAGACTAATAAGATTAATAAATATTACAACACACTGAACTAACTCAATAGTGTAAAATTTTTTGATAGAATTATATTACATTTATTTTGTTCTGGATCAATTTTTTAGGTTGACCAGAACTTAAAAGGATTTAGAGATTATGAAAGAAATGCATGGAATATTATATCATAAATGCAATAGTGTACATATATATGTACTATACTAGTTAGTTTTATTAAAATGTTCTAGTAGTCATCTACTTGGGAGGATAGTTAATGTTTGTGCTGTTGGGGTGGCCTCATCACACCTGTCTATATTGACTACACAGTGTCCAGAAAATGGTGGGAATTTTTATGGGGGTATTAGTAACTACACAGCGTTGGTGAATGTCCAGCAGACCAGAGGCTCACTCATCTTGTAGTTGTAGCTCTGGTGCTGAAATCAGGTGGTCCCACCTCTCCGTGCTGGCGGGCAATAATGGTGGTCTCTGTCACAAGTGCTGCACAGATACACTCGAGTAAGTCACCAACTGAATAGACACTGCTTGGTTGACAACAGAAACTCACAGCTCTGCAATCAAAGTATGGGCCATGTGTCAAAATCTATTCTCTACCCACGTCTGGACACAACACTGACACAACAACCACATCATACAGACAGGTCAGATCTCTCTGACCAAACAGCACATTTACCATGGTGGGTTTACATCAGATAGATCCTCCCAGACTATAGATTCTGAAAAATATTTATTAGTTGTCTGCCCTAAAAGAGGATAGGTAATATGTCTCATTATTCTCAACACTTGATCTGTCTTGCCTAACTCTTGCTGGAGTTTATGTACATTGTTGGTCCCTAGACCCTGACTTGGGCGGGGGGTCTAGAGCAAATCCCTACTTGTTTGTAAGGCTAGATTTCGATATGGCAGTATCAAATCACTCGAACATGAAACAATATTCAAAATATATAAGGAAATAATTTCAATCTTACCAGATTATGAATAAATAACACAGAATTGCTAGCAAAACTCAGCTGAGCTGCTGGCTATAGTATGGCGTCCCTAAACTTCTTACACTTTCTTTCATATGGAAATCACCACACTTTAAAATCTGTGTCTATCACTGAACAACTATTGAGAAATGACCCCACTTTCGCGACTGAGCGCTAATGATATGATTGTCTGTGGCCAATCACTGCCTAGGTTTATTTTAAATTCAAATTTCCTACCATAAAGTCATTTCAGTCATGCTTCAGTCAAGTATGGATGGTTATCTGTTAGTCTGTCCGTCTCTACTTGTGTTTCTACAAAAATGTACTTGATTTTTGAACCAACCTTTCTCTCCCCTCCAAAATTTTGTCGTTAAAAGTTATATTTAGACACAGCTACCACCCAAAAACCCTCTCCTCCATACTAAGTAAATTTGAACACCTGCGTCTCGAGGTCGTGTTTTTTTTGTGCAATTAGCGACACTTTTAGATTCAATACAGTCTGTCGATGATGTGAACAACACTGTCTTTTGTCATTATCTTCAATATTATCTATCCGTCTGTAAAATTAAGAACATATTAGTTCACTGCTCAGAATAGGCCATCCGGCCAGCTAATTTTTTATATTCCTAACATTAATATTAAGAAAAAAGTACTTTTTAATTTTTGTAATATTCCTAACATCTGCGTTTAGCCGCTGAATTCAAATCAAGGGCTTGGTATCGCGCAAAAGCGTCCAATAAATGACTGTGGCGTAACATATCTATGGTCCCTTCTGTCGAGTTGCTTACTTTTTATGTCAACTTGGGAAACGTGACTTTTCTCCGTTCCCCCCCCCCCCCCCCAATTGCGTCTCCTTAGCCTTTCCAGTCTCACGCAATCTTTCCAGTCATATTTTTCCTTTTTGATCCTCCGTTCCCCTCCTGTCTAGCAAGTCAATTTTTATGGAGGGTGATGACCCGCGGTCTAGGCGATCATGTACTATTCGCAGCCTACGCATTATGTTTTTATCCTTAAATGTTATCTTTGGAGGTATTTTACCGTTGTATCTCTGTCAATTTCACTACACATCTCCCCACTTGAAAACATGCCTATGGCAAGTTCCAAAACCAGCGATACACATAGGTAAAATTACTCCTCACGTCTGCCACTACTCTAATTTTGATCACAGGGGTGCCGACTGAGGAAATCTGCACCGACATTCAATTTGCCTGGGATATATTGGATACTAAACTGATAAGGTTGAAGCAACAAAGACCACCTCAGCAATCTTGCGTTTTCATGCTTAGCCTGAGACAAGAACACGAGAGGCTGATGGTCCGTCTCCACCACAAAAGTCCTACCATACAGATAGATTTGAAACTTCTTTATTGCCCAGATTAATGCTAAACATTCTTTTTCGCTTGTGGAGTATCCTTGTTCCGCCCTATTCAATTTGCGGCTTGCATAAGCGACTGGTTTCAGTTCCCCATCAGGTGAAGATGATCTTTGCAACAAAGCCCCTCCGAGTCCTACATTACTTGCATCTGTTCTTAAGACAAAGTCCTGTGTCAAGTCAGGCAGTTTGAGAATAGGCTTGCTAGTGAGTTTTTCCTTTAACTCTTGGAACGCTAGTTCACATTGTGCAGTCCAAATAATTTTATCTGGAAGTCCCTTGCGAGTCAGATCAGTCAGAGGAGCACAAATAGCGTTAAAATTTTTGATGTATTTCTGATAAAATCCGCATAACGACACGAATGATCGCACGTCCTTTTTTGTTTGTGGCCTAGGTGCTCTCTGCAGTTTTTCCAAATTCTTAGGATCAGGGGTCATATTACCCTGATATACAGTGTGTCCCAAGAATTCCAACTCTTTGCATCCAATACAACATTTTGTTGGCCTAGCAGTTAAGTTCGCCTCCCGAAGTCTATCAAACAACATCTCCAGAGCTTCAATGTGTTCTTCAAATGTCTCGGTGGCGACGAGAATATCATCCATGAAATTCGTGATACATGGGTTATTCAGGGGATCCAACAATTTTCGCATCATCCTTGAAAACACACTCGGAGCATTTTTCAGTCCGAATGGTAGCATATTGAATTCATAATGTCCATCCGAAGTGCTAAAAGCCAAATAAGGTCTCACTTCAGGCTTCACTGGGATCTGGTAATAGCCTTTACTAAGATCCACCTTTGAAAAGTATTTTGCCTTGTTCAGTCTGGCAAATAACTGTTTTGTGTCTGGTAATGGATCCACTTGTCCTTCTGTGACAGCATTCAGTTTCCTGTAATCTATGCACAATCTGTGTTCCCCAGACGGTTTTCTCAACAAAACGACACTAGAACTAAAAGATGATTCACTGTGCGAAATAATCCCCTCCTTCAACAAATACTCTATTTCTTCCTTCAATGCCTTCTCCTTCGCGAACGGAATAGAATAGGCTCTCATACAGATTGGGTTTGAGTCTACCAGTTTCATGTCATACTGTAGCAAATTTGTATGGCCTGGTTTATCTGTTAATACATCTGTATGTTCCTCCAGAACCTTTTGAACTCTCTCCCTCTGGTTTTTAGTCAGATGCTTACTGACTTTTACCTGTGCTGCTGTTTCACAAGGATGTAATGGGTATTCATGTGAGGTGAGTGGTTCTTTTTGCATCTGGGTTGCAATAGCCAAGGTCAATAAGGGGGTGCTTTCCTGGAGTGGTCTGTCCAGATACTTCTTTAACAGGTTTACATGATAAACTTTTTCCTTCCCCTTTTTGTCAATTTTATAGTTTGTTCTAGACACCTTCTCTAGAACCGTATATGGACCTTGCCAACCAATTTGTAATTTATTCTGGCTTCCCGGTAGTAGAAGCAGCACCTTCTCTCCGACTGCCAGTTCCCTGTCCTTTGCCTTCCTATTAAAATATGCTGCATGTTTCTTCCTGGCTTGCTTCATATTATCATTTGCCAGTTTCCATCCAGCTTTCAAACGAGTGGTCAGTTCGTTCACATATTGATACGATGAGGTAACAGTCTCTTCCGCCTTCTCATCTGTCCAGGTCCTTAATAGAGTTACATCTGGATCTTTAATTTATCATACTTATTTTTCATGGAACCCATCGGGTCCCGTCCATTAGAAGCTCTATAATGAGGACTTTTCTTCCTAGAATCATCACTCACAAATCGACCACTACCAATTTTTTTCTGGGGTTTGTCTCCCCACTTTAGATTGCTTATGAGAGATCTTCGCTCTCTTGTCTGTTCTTCCAGTTTATATAAGTCTGACCGAGGGATTGTCATCCTATCCTGGGTAAAATTTCTTCTTTGTATTCTTCGCATAGTGGCCATGTTAATCCATTCAAGTGAAGACTGGGTGTGAAAAGGGGGCTCCCATTCCACTTTGTCTACCCGAGTATAATTAGTTTTCCTTTCAGGCCTAAAGTTGCCCCGTGGCGTTTCTAGGTCCTGCACATATTTTCCCTTTGTGGGTGTTCCCTCATGAAATACGCCACATGCTTCTACAAAGTTTTCAACATCGACATTTACGTCGGGCCAATAGTATTTTCGAGCAATCTTTTGGCAGATGGTACCGACTTTCTCATGGTCACCATCTTTTCCAACATGTAAGCTCCTTATTAAGTTTGCCCTATATATCTTGGGAAGAACTAACTGTCCGTGACCAGTGGATCTAGTTCCTGTCTTCCTATATAATAATCTGTTCTTCACAAAGTACTCTCCCTTGCTTGGAGGTGTGTGGCGTTTGGGCAATTTTTTAAAACATGGCTTGAGTGTCCTATCCTCAGCCTGCGCCTTTCTCATCTCCTCTGGATGAGCATTTATAGGTTCACCTTCTTCCTCCTTCTTCTGTGACCTGGTCTGCACTGTCGCCATGATCACCGGTTTCTCGGGATTCCCCAAGAAGACGTATCTACACCCCAATATCAGAGGGTAGATTGGTTCATCTATCACTGCTGCTCTGATTTCTCCTTCCACATAGCGAGTTTTCACCGTTATCCTTGCGATGGGAAGTGTCATGAGTGGTATGTCCTTAGTCGCCCCTTGTATTTCCACTGTTTCTGTGGTATACTGACTTGGGTCCACTAGGCTAGACTTCACAACTGAATCATAATCCAAACCTGTATCATAAAGGCACCTTATGGTGACCCCATTACAAATAACATCCTCACAAACTGGGGGGTGATAAGGTTCCTGTTGTCCATTAGGATTACCCTTTAATCTTTGCGTCCCCGACTTCATTGCAGCAATGTTTGAAGGTTTCCTTCTACAAAATTCGGTGTTATGGTTATCCTTCTTGCACCATTTACACCATCTTTTTCCTTGGTTCAACGGTTTTCTTTCATTGAACTTTTGGTCATTGAACTGTGAGTTTCTGTCGCGATAGTCATTTCTTGGCCGCTCAAAGTTTGTCCTACCTTTATTTCCCTGCTCTCTATTATCAAATTTATTAAATTGCTGTGGAGCTTTAAAATTGTCTATGTGCTTCTTCTTAGCACCACTTACCTCTGCCTGAGCTGCCTGATACCTCTCAGCAACATTTAAAATTTCCCCCAACTTCTCTGCACCTTGTTCCATGAGAAATTTTCTCATGTCTGGAGCCATGGACTCTCTCAATTGCTCAATCATGATCATTTCTTTAAGATCTTGGGTCTTCCCCAGAGCCGTCCATTTCTCCAAATAGGTTTCTAGTCTAGCAGAGAATTGGTGGTATGTCTCCCCAGACAACAGTTTGGCATTTCTAAATTTCTTACGATAAAATTCACCATTCTTCTCGTACCTTAATAACAAAGCCTGCTTTAACATGTCATAATTGTCTTGGTCTTCCCTGTTCATTTTGGCAAATACTTCATAAGAAGTACCTCTCAATCCCTGTGATAGCTTTAAGCTCCACCTCTCTCTCTCTAACCCATATGTAGTAGCTAATAACTCAAAACGTCCTAGGTACCCCTCTGTGTCATCGTCTTTTTCAACAAAATGGTCTAAATGAAACCCCATAGCGGAGTTTGAGGCTCCCAGACTGGGCGTAGCATCTGAGGCAAAAGGGCTGGCACCATTTTCAGGAGCCTGGCCTTGTAATTCCAGCTCCCTTAGTCGTAATTCGTGCTCCCTTTGCAACCTTCTATCTTCTGCCTCCCTTTCGGCAGTCAATCTTTTTTCTTCTGCCTCCCTTTGCTGTCGTTTTTCTTCTGCCTCAATCTGCAGCCTCTTAATTTCTCTATCAGCCTCTAACCTCTTCTCTTCAGCTAACCTCCTTTCTTCCCGTTCAATATATTTATCACATTCAGTCGTTACGTATTGAATTAAAATTTGACCATCCATTCCCATCTCCTTCGCGGTGAGCACAGCAGCTGATCTAAATTTTGCCAGCTCCGCCATACTTTTTAGACAATATAATAATATACAAGCTAAATCTCTAACCAGTAAATACACTAAGTACTTCTTATGACTATAGTCTAACTAATTCTAACTAACCAGTTAACTAATTAATTATTACTGGCTGTGAAGATTCACCAACTTTTATCTACAGGGACACTTTTAATTTTAAAGGGAATTTTACAATTTATTTCCCTACTTTTATTTCTCCCACCAGGAGATCCTAATATTACTGTTGGGCTAATTATCCCGGACGAGCCCCCAATTTATGTAGTGGTGTTTGATGGTATTGTATGATGGTGATATTACTAAATGTAATGTATGAGGCCAGCTGTGAAGGCTCCTGAGATAAAATGTAGTTGTGAATTATCAGAAGGCCTTTCTTGCTACCACTACGACCTCACACTTAATTTTTTTTAATGAATGTGGCTACGTAAAGTGTCTAGGGTTATGATATGTAGTGTGGTGTAATAGGTTATAGATATACCCACAGATATTTAACAAGACTAATAAGATTAATAAATATTACAACACACTGAACTAACTCAATAGTGTAAAATTTTTTGATAGAATTATATTACATTTATTTTGTTCTGGATCAATTTTTTAGGTTGACCAGAACTTAAAAGGATTTAGAGATTATGAAAGAAATGCATGGAATATTATATCATAAATGCAATAGTGTACATATATATGTACTATACTAGTTAGTTTTATTAAAATGTTCTAGTAGTCATCTACTTGGGAGGATAGTTAATGTTTGTGCTGTTGGGGTGGCCTCATCACACCTGTCTATATTGACTACACAGTGTCCAGAAAATGGTGGGAATTTTTATGGGGGTATTAGTAACTACACAGCGTTGGTGAATGTCCAGCAGACCAGAGGCTCACTCATCTTGTAGTTGTAGCTCTGGTGCTGAAATCAGGTGGTCCCACCTCTCCGTGCTGGCGGGCAATAATGGTGGTCTCTGTCACAAGTGCTGCACAGATACACTCGAGTAAGTCACCAACTGAATAGACACTGCTTGGTTGACAACAGAAACTCACAGCTCTGCAATCAAAGTATGGGCCATGTGTCAAAATCTATTCTCTACCCACGTCTGGACACAACACTGACACAACAACCACATCATACAGACAGGTCAGATCTCTCTGACCAAACAGCACATTTACCATGGTGGGTTTACATCAGATAGATCCTCCCAGACTATAGATTTTGAAAAATATTTATTAGTTGTCTGCCCTAAAAGAGGATAGGTAATATGTCTCATTATTCTCAACACTTGATCTGTCTTGCCTAACTCTTGCTGGAGTTTATGTACATTGTTGGTCCCTAGACCCTGACTTGGGCGGGGGGTCTAGAGCAAATCCCTACTTGTTTGTAAGGCTAGATTTCGATATGGCAGTATCAAATCACTCGAACATGAAACAATATTCAAAATATATAAGGAAATAATTTCAATCTTACCAGATTATGAATAAATAACACAGAATTGCTAGCAAAACTCAGCTGAGCTGCTGGCTATAGTATGGCGTCCCTAAACTTCTTACACTTTCTTTCATATGGAAATCACCACACTTTAAAATCTGTGTCTATCACTGAACAACTATTGAGAAATGACCCCACTTTCGCGTCTGAGCGCTAATGATATGATTGTCTGTGGCCAATCACTGCCTAGGTTTATTTTAAATTCAAATTTCCTACCATAAAGTCATTTCAGTCATGCTTCAGTCAAGTATGGATGGTTATCTGTTAGTCTGTCCGTCTCTACTTGTGTTTCTACAAAAATGTACTTGATTTTTGAACCAACCTTTCTCTCCCCTCCAAAATTTTGTCGTTAAAAGTTATATTTAGACACAACTACCACCCAAAAACCCTCTCCTCCATACTAAGTAAATTTGAACACCTGCGTCTCGAGGTCGTGTTTTTTTGTGCAATTAGCGACACTTTTAGATTCAATACAGTCTGTCGATGATGTGAACAACACTGTCTTTTGTCATTATCTTCAATATTATCTATCCGTCTGTAAAATTAAGAACATATTAGTTCACTGCTCAGAATAGGCCATCCGGCCAGCTAATTTTTATATTCCTAACATTAATATTAAGAAAAAAAGTACTTTTTAATTTTTGTAATATTCCTAACATCTGCGTTTAGCCGCTGAATTCAAATCAAGGGCTTGGTATCGCGCAAAAGCGTCCAATAAATGACTGTGGCGTAACATATCTATGGTCCCTTCTGTCGAGTTGCTTACTTTTTATGTCAACTTGGGAAACGTGACTTTTCTCCGTTTCCCCCCCCCAATTGCGTCTCCTTAGCCTTTCCAGTCTCACGCAATCTTTCCAGTCATATTTTTCCTTTTTGATCCTCCGTTCCCCTCCTGTCTAGCAAGTCAATTTTTATGGAGGGTGATGACCCGCGGTCTAGGCGATCATGTACTATTCGCAGCCTACGCATTATGTTTTTATCCTTAAATGTTATCTTTGGAGGTATTTTACCGTTGTATCTCTGTCAATTTCACTACAAGCCTTATATATTGTGTGTACCATTGTTTAGACAAATTTTAATCAGACAGTTTATTAACCTCATATGTTGTATGTACCTACCATTGTTTAGACAAAATATATCAGACAGTTAATTAACCTTGTATTTACCATTGTTTAGACAAACTATATCAGAGAGTTAATTAACCATTTATGTTGTATGTACAATTGTGTCTGCAAACAATATCTCAGATCTGACAACTAATTAACCTTATATATTGTTTGTACAATTGTTTAAACAAAATGTATGAGACAGTGGATTAACCTTATATGTTGTATGTACCATTGTTTAGACAAACTATATCAGACAGTTAATTAACCTTAAATGTTGTATGTATCATTGTTTAGTCAAACTATAGCAGACAGTTAATTAACCTCATATGTATTGTGTATATGGAAAAAAAACACAAAAAGTAATACGTTTTGCTAAGAGAAAGGACAAGGAAACCTACGTTGCTCCCATGTACTAACAACTAGCCCTCATAAAACAGTAGAGTCCATGAATATTATTAAAATTTTACTTTGTCTTCAAAAAACTTGACGGAATCATAATAAATACTTCTCTATAATATTGCCATGCATTAAGGCATAAATAAAGCTGCAGTCATCAGCTAAGCAATGAATTTTTCTGTGGACATTAACATATATCTGGAGCCAAAAGAACACATCCTCACTCTTTATTGGACACAAGCAAAAGAGAATGAAGGTTGACAGATCTAAAAGCAGATGTCACTTATGTCAGAATTCATTTAAAATTACATCACATTGAAAATTCACAGTGCGCTTTCAAAACTGGTGCATTATCATGCTTCATCTATTGTGCATAGCTTTTCCTTCCAATAGAACGTACATGATCTGTGTGCAAAAATGAAGTGAAACAATTTTGTATGTACCATTGTTTAGACAAACTATATCAGACAGTTTATTAACCTTATATGTCATATGTACCATTGTTTAGACAAAATATATCAGTTAATTAACCTTTTATGTTACATGTACCATTGTTCAGGCAAACTATATCAGACAGTAAATTAACCTTATATGTTGAAAGTACCATTATTTAGACAAACTTTATCAGACAGTTAATTAACCTTATATGTGTATGTACTGTTGTTTAGACAAACTATATCAGACAGTTAATTAACCTTACATGTTGTATGTACCTTTGTTTAAACAAACTATACCAGATAGTTAATTATTCTTATATGTTGTATGTACTGGTGTTTAGACAAACTATAACAGGCAGTTAACTAACCTTAATCAAACTATAGCAGACAGTTAATTAACCTTATATGTTGTATGTACCATTTGTCCGAACTCTGTAATATGAGTGTGTCATGTGTAGATGGTAAACAACACTAGGAGTATGAATAACACGACGTCACTTGTACAGCTCCATGACATTTAATATTATTATTATGTAAAACTTTTGCCTCGTTTTGGGGAGGCGCGTCCCGTTCAACCTAGTTGGTTATATTAGGGCGCATGTCCAAATATAAAAAGACCCTTAGGTCTGGGGTATTATGATGACATTTAATAGAACATTCACATAAGTCCTGAACATCAATAATATTGTCACGCATGCATAACATCACACTCAGGCTGACACTGCCTATAGGAAATAACTCTTAACTATACTTCCACGGACTGGCTGACTGTCCACACACTAACATTACACACCACGTTTCTATGTGCGGCATTCAATCCTTGCACGAATCCATTCACCATCCAGTTGTAAATCACATCCCAAGTGATTGGTGGCATGCAACATCGCCATATAAATTCTACTCAATATAGCTACAAGGCAGACAATACTCAACGCCTTACTCCACTGTGGCTCCAAAGGTGGGACCAACTCATCGCCTTAATATGGTCTCCACGAACATTACCCAAAGTTCCTCCAGAACACTCCTAGGCGGGAAGACATCGCCTATACAACAATATGTCAGACATAATCCCTATAATCAAAATCACTATATAATATCTCAACTGTCACATAATAATGCACCCAGCTCAACCACAATTCACAGCCTCAAGCGCACAGCTCGGCTATCAAGCACAGACTTTCACTAATCACATTCGGGTACTCTCTCAGCCACTCAGACTTGTTCACCAAACATGCTTTCTCCATGCGCACGCCCAAGTCACAACATGCTGACATGAAGTCAGACATAAACTCAATCCCTGAGTTAAACTTAACAAATATTGACAACCTCAGTGACCCTTACTTCCACTCACTCCATCATCCACCCATGAAACTTATCTGTGACATCTACCCCCCTCTCCAGATGCAAAACGGAGTTTTCCACAGAATAATTGGGCACATACCCCAGAATGCATCATGTATCAACTTGTGATTGGGAAGTCTTGAAAATTTCTTGCACTATCAGCTATCTGTTCTCATCAAACTACATCACAGAAGAAAAATCATCAATAATTTCTTATGATGCCTGTTACAAAAATGTTCTACATCTCATTGTGAAGAATGCTAAGTCTCATACACAGCAGTGCCTTAGGTACACTACAAGAATTAAAATTTAAAAAACAAACCATGTTGCTTTATCACACTGCATCATTATGTCATATAATAACAGCCAAAAAACGTATAACAATCCAAGATGTCATATTTAAATATTACATATTTATAATGTAAGTCCTATAACATTTAACGCATTCCATTATTCAATGAATAATCTACAATTTTAACAAGGTTTCAGTGAATGGTGTAATTTACTTACTATTTAACACCAAAGTTTTTGCTTCTTCCTAATCCATTCTTAAAAGATCTAATTTCCTTCACTACAATCAGTTTAATTCACAAAGATAAATCTAATAATTCTTCTCATATTCCTTAAGTTCTCCAATCCAAAACTTTTGCTTGGTCAAAATTGTATCTGTGAAGTTCTAGCAAATACTGATAACTCTTGCTTTGCTGCTTCCTAAATTTCTACGACTATGCTCATTTCAAGAATGAGTTTTCCGGCTACTTGATTCTCTTCGGAAACAAAGTTGATACCCACATTCTTATAACTCATTGTAATCCTTTCAGACAGAGGCATATCCCAATAGTCTCATACATTACCATGTCAACACATGCTATACCAATTGGTATTATTAAAGGCAATGATTTAATCAAAAAGGTCACGCATTAAGCCATGACTACATAAGTGTTGATATCTACAACTAATTACCATGAGACAGTTTCTTATTTAGCACACGGCTGATGACATACCCTCAACAACTATAACAATGTGCAATGTATGTAGTTAAATATCATGATCACAATAAATTAAACCGTCAAAATTTCAAAATTTAAGTATGCAATATCATTTAAACTATATAACTAAGTACATCAGCAAAAAATATTGCTCTCTGGCATCTGGTACTCTGTAAAGGTCATCAAGGTATGAGATAACTTCTTAAAACCATTTATTCTGTAGACCCTCTCAGCAACTTGATGCCCAATCACCATGTCAAGACACTGTCAGTGATGCCAAAATGAGATTCCAGTAGTGTCAATACAAGGCTGATCTATGCTAGCAGATACATAAATTCTGGAAATGAAATAATGATCCAGATTAGGAAAATGAATTTGGCCAATTTCCAAAATGCATTACTTCCTCTCATGCAACATTATACTCCACTGTCCATACCACTCAAACATTCTCTTGCGTGGTCAACATATAAAATTAATGCACAAGAACATAATCCTAGAGATAAATTTAACGAAGCATGATCTTAACCCCACATATTGTGTCTTGACTACCAGAGTAATAGGTATCCCCTTCCTATCATGATTCGTCTATTGTACTACCTTCCATATAGATATCAACTATCTTACAGCATAATATACAGTAGCTTCCGTTACTGCTACTTTGGCTACAGATGTAGTATCCTCTGTCTTAGTCTTCTTCTCATGCATCTGTACCTCTAATGGTTCCTTCTTCCCATCTATTAGATCCGTATTAGATGCAATCTCCTGTAGCTCCTCCATTGCTTTATCTTGCTTGTCCACTACTTTTGCTTGCCCCCTTTCTCTTAGTACTCTTGCATTGATTTGCTCTTTCATTGCTTTCTTCTCCTCCTCTCTACTTTTCCTTGCAGCCTCATATTTCTCCTCTCTTGCTTTGTTTAGCTCCTCTCTTTCTTTGTCTATTTTTTGCGGTTCGATCCTATAATACTCTTCTATCCTTTGCCTTTTTTCTCATAGGTTCCTTCCTCTTGAATCACTTTGTCTATAACTAATTGATCCTTGTTACACCAAGAACCTATTTTTAGTAAAGAAACCTCTTTGGATGCATGGTATGTTTCCTATTGCACCAAACGTGACACTCCCTTTGATTTCTCAAAGGCTTTTGTAGACACTTTCCCATTCTTACTTACATCCATATGGATTCCTTCCATAGTGCATACTTTATCTTTACACCTAACCGAATCATCACTGATCATAGTCTTCTTCAGTGGTTCATCTACAGTCATGTTGGACATTTTACCAACTAATGTTGAAGTATCTTCACAATGGTTATCTGATTGTACAGTAATACCTTTCCTCTCAGTCTGAACAGAACCATTCCTTGTTTCGGTTTTAACCATGTCCTCTGCCAAATCAGTCTTCCTTTTGAGATTCAGTTTTGGCCTCTCCTTAAAATCCCTATATTCTGGCTGTACAGTAGTCTCGAAGGTATTCTTCATTTTTAAGCAATAAACTTTCATCTTATCTCCCTTCTTAACCTTTACACAAGAGTCATACCTCGTATGTATCACCATTCCTTATCGCTAACGCTAATTCTCTCAGAGCTGTCCTTCGCCTTCTTTTATCACAAGTTCTACTGCACTCTTGCATAAGCTCATTGGTTAATGCTGATGATGAAAATGAACCATCCATAGATCCAGTAGAATTCCCCATGTCTAAATCTCTTTAGTGGTTGCTAAAACTATTGGAATTCCGGATATTTAATGAAAGAAGTAACACTAAGAACTCTTGCTACAATAGCACACTATACTAGTGAAGTAGTGAATACTTAAATAAACAATTAATAATGCCAAACCTAAAGCACTCACTCTCAATACTCCAATATATAGTCATGCATACAAAAAAAAAGAATCTAATTGACATTCAGGAATACGAGATGAAGTATGATGTCGATGAAATACACTACAATTACAAGCAAGACAAACAATAACCCACAGGCGGGGTGGTAACACATGATAGCTAAAGAAAAGTAGTTATAGGTATATAATAGCATGCCTGCAAACAAAACAACCACAATGGAACTGTAAAATAAACTTATTTACAAGATAGAAGAAAAGACACTTTAGCTTAACTGTTCTCTGATAATACTCAGTTACATTGCGATCAGTCTCTCTGAAATATTTTAGTGAACTCTTACCCCGTGCTAAGTCAGCCATCTATCGGTGTAACTGATGTAAAATATCCTGCTAGCCAATTCTGTAATTACTTGAAAATAAACTTGAAAAAACTGCTACTGTGCTCCTTTAAACTTGATTTTAATACAAAGCTTGACATGCAGTTCTCAGACAGACCAGTCCTTAGCTGTTTTGTCAATCATCTATATAATTTGACATTTATTATTTTGCGTGAATTACTCTGTGATTTCTAAACTGAAGCACCGGGTATAGATTTCAGACAAACAATGGTGTAAGGTGGGGGGTTTGATTGATTCTCTAAAAAGCGGCCCCCGGTTTCCAAAATACTCCACATACGAGCTCCCCAATTTGTCACAAAATCTGTATTATGAGTGTGTCGTGTGTAGATGGTAAACAACACTAGGGGTATGAATAACACGACGCCACTTGTAAAGCTCCATGACATTTAATAGAACATTTACATAAGTCCTGAACATCAATAATATCATCACGCATGCATAACATCACACTCAGGCTGACACTGCCTGTAGGAAATAACTCTTTAACTATACTTCCATGGACTGGCTGACCGTCAACACACTAACAATACACACAACACGTTTCTATTTGCGGCATTCAATTCTCACACAAATCCATTCACCATCCAGGTGTAAATCACTTATCTCAAGTGATTGGTGGCATGCAACATTGCCATATAAATTCTACTCAATATAGCTACAAGACGGCCAATACTCAACGCCTTACTCCACTGTGGCTCCAAAGGTGGGACCAACTCATCGCTTTAATATGTTCTCCACGAACATTACCCAAAGTTCCTCCAGAACACTCCTAGGTGGGAAGACGTTGCCTGTACAACAATATGTCAGACATAATCCTATTATTCATAATCACTATATAATATCTCAACTGTCACATAATACGAGCACCCAGCTCAACCAAAACTCACAGCCTCAAGTTCACAGCTCGGCTATCAAGCACAGACTCTCACTAGTCACATCTGGGTACTCTCTCAGCCACCCAGACATGTTCACCAAACACACTTTCTCCATGCACACGCCCAAGTCACAACAGGATGACTTGAAGTCAGACATAAACTCAATTCCTTGAGTTAATCTTAAATATTGACAACCTCAGTGACCCTTACTTCCACTCACTCCAACATCCACCCATGAAACTGCTATGTGACACTATTGTTTAGATAAACTATATAAGACAGTTAATTAACCTTTAATGTTGTATGTACCATTGATTATACTAACTATTTCAGACAGTTAATTAACCTGATATGTTGTTTGTACATTGTTTAGACAACTATATCAGACAGTTAATTAACCTTATATGTTGTATGTACCATTGTTTAGATAAACTGTATCAGACAGTTAATTAACATTTAATGTACCATTGTTTGGACAAACTATATCAGACAGGTCATTGACCTTATATGTCACCATTGTCCTGGTCTCCCACTATGGAGGATAGAACCACTACTACAGGAAGCTTACACTAAACATTCACAAGCTCTTACTGTGATGGTATCTGTAGCTACTTGTTTAACATGATGATGTTGCCAGCCTCATGATCAGCCTTATAATAGTGCCTTGTACAACATCCTGAGGCTGCAATTTTTCTTTGTCTGATCAGAAATCACAGAAACTACAAGAGGTCTTATAATATTACCTTGTACAACATCATGAGGGAGCAATATTTGATAGTAAAGTCTATACAGAGCTATACAACAAGAGGGAATCTGATCATCAGAAGTGGTCCAACCTTTGATCAAGTGTTTCTGACCTTTAATCTACTTTACACTCGGGGGGGGGGGGGGGGGCGGGGGGGGGGGGGGGGGGGGGGGGGGGGGGGGTCTTGACTTCCAAGTGTCAGCCTCCTGTTGTGCAGAGAATTGAACCCATTCCATCATGGTTGCAGCTTTCAAGTCAACTCCTATTTTCTGACAGCTGGAGACAATTGTGAAAATGCAGATGTTACATCTGTGTAGAAAACAAATTATTGTTCCAACTTTCATAGACCCCAGAAACTACAAGAGGCCTTATTAGAAATGCTTGTTTGTTATTTCAGTGTTTTATTTATTTATTTCAAATGTTTTTTGTGTGTGTACGTTTAAAGGTTCACTGCCCATACATATAAGGTCTTATTTCATGTAGACAGTAATTGTGTGCTCTGCATATTTGTGTATGTTTGTGTTTATAAGTATGTACATGGGCATTTGTCTGTACGTAAGAGTATGTGTTTGTTTGTGTAAGTGGGAGAATCAAAAACACAAATAGTAGAGAACTGGGTAACAAAGTCAAAGGTATGAGTCAGTCATGGAGACACCTTGAGCTGATAGTATACAACAAGAGGAGTTGGCATACATTTGTTGATGACCTAGGCTGTTTAGGGAGCTAAAAGTGATAATGATGATGTGTCATAAATGCCAGGATTGATCAAAATTTGTTTCAGGCTGATTGTGACAACAGCTGTACTAAAACTGAGATACAGTATACTGACTTCTTGGACATGCCAGAAAGTCAACAACAGTTATGCTTATTTGGAGATGAGAAAGGTATTATAATAGCAATGTTATTACTTTAAAATCATATTTTGGCTACATAAGTTTGTAATAATAATAATAATAGCCCCTTCAGTCATAACTGATTACAGGAATGTGTCCCTGAGGTGACAGCCCTCAGCTGCTTATTTTGCTGATGCTCCTTTTGACGTGTTCTCCTCTCTTTAGCTTGTTGTGTGAGCTTCTTTTCATTCAATCTGAGGTGGCGCCATAAATAGCAATGCCACTTGGTGCGATCAGCAGCTTCATCCTCCCACGATGCTAAATTTATGTCCAGTGCCCTCATATCTCTCTTGTACACATCTTTGAACCTCAGCTGCGGTCGCCCAACTGTTCTTTTGCCATCTGCTAGTTGCCAGAAGAAGATATCTTTTGGGATGCAACCATCTTCCATGCGGCGGAAATGGCCAAGCCAGCTTAGTCTGTGCTGTCTAAACAGTGTATACTTGCTTTGAAGGCCAGCACGTGACAACACCTCGACATTAGTCACTTTATCTTTCCATGAGATGCCGAGGGTGTGGCATAGACACAGTAAATGGAAGGTATAACCTTTTTTCTTGCTTAGCATAGGTTGTCCAAGTCTTGCTGCCGTATAGGAGAGTGCTGGTGATGCATGCATTATATACCGTGGCCTTGGTCTTCATTGTGAGTTTGTAGTTTCCCCAAACATGTGATGTGAGGCGGGCAAAGGTAGCTGCAGCTTTGCCAATGTGGCTGTCAATTTCTGTGTCCAGTGAGAGTTTGTCATTGATGGTAGACCCCAGGTATGTGAAGTGGTGCACCACTGCCAATTCATAGTTATCGATAGTGATAACTGGTGCAGCACCCACATCCTGACTCAGCACATTCGTTTTCTTTAGACTTATTGTGAGGCCAAAGTCCTTGCATGCTTGGGTGAAGCGATTCATCAAGCTCTGAAGCTCTTTATGGTGACCCTTCTGATTTTTGTTTTTGCCTTCAGCCTTGGAAAAATTAAGCAGATGACCATCTGACCTAGTATGAATGCATGTTTCAGGAGTAAGGCAAAGAAGATCCTGAAGAGGGTCAGAGCCAGAACACAGCCTTGTTTAATGCCACTTCGTATGTCAAAGGGTTGTGATGTGCTTCCAGCATATTGGACTGTTCCCTTCATGTCATCATGGAATGACTTTATCATTTCCAGCAAGTTAGCATGTCAGCCTATTATCAGGAGGATTTTGAAGAGTCCATCCCTACTAACTAGGTTAAATGCCTTTGTGAGGTCTATAAAGGCAATATATAATTGCCTTTTCTGCTCTTGATTTTTCCTGAAGCTGGGGGAGAGAAAAGATTATGTCTGTTGTTGACTACATCCCCTGCATAGGGTACTGTGCCAGTGTTTGGAAGAGACAACTATTCCTCAAGACATGTGAGATGCCAAGATTGTAACACTGTATAAAAATAAAGGAGACAGAAGTGATTGCAATAACTACAGAGGCATCTCTCTCCTTAGTATTGTTGGTAAGGTTTTTGCCAGTCATCTTAATGTGACTACACAAGTTAGCTGAGCTCATATATCCAGAGTCACAGTGTGGATTCTGAGTTGGTAGATCAACAACAGACATAAGTTTACATGATTTAAATATCTGCAGTATGACATTTAAAACTAAGCAGCAAGTTTGGCCTTTCTTATAGAAATAAATCTATTTACAAACTTTAATTAAACTTGCTTAATATATACATAATGGAGATAGAGGCTGTTACTGCAGTAACCAGGGTATTTATTGTGTCACACTCTCAGTCCATGCTTTTAAAGGTTCAGAATGGATGTTTGTTGCATGAATAAAAAATATTTATAGAGGCCTTGAATCTTCAGAAGCTGGTGTGAATCTACTGTACAAGTTATTCAAGTGCATGGCATGGCAATAAGAGTGCTGACAGACTAGCTTCACGCTCACCCATAGCAGGGACACTGGTCCTGCACAAGGGAGAGATACTGAGGACAGTTAATGATCATCTGTTAGAAAACAACACTGCAATAGATGAATCAACAAGGCTAAGATAGCTGGAATGTGGCACCAAACATAAGACTAGCAGGTATGACGTATGAGAGGATGTAGCCGACATGTATACAATCCGGATGCTACAGTACAGTAAGCATTCATTACACTTCAACATTTGCTGAGAAAGACTTAGAACTAATGGGTTTGCCTGGATTACATTGATGTCGATCCTGAATAACAATCACATATTTATCAAGAAATTGTACTTATATGTTTGTTACTACATTTTGCTAACAAATTTTAACTAAACAAATAAGACATGCCTTTCATTATTTATCTTTGCTCATTATTTTTATTATTACAGGTGTTTATTCTTGTCATCTGTGCAACACTCATTTCTTCCAACTTGATTTTCTGGATAAGCATATGAAAACAGTACACAGGGATGGAGGCTGGGAGTTTGATAATAAATGCAGTGATCTTCAGAATGTGTTACCACAGGACAGTGGAAATAACATGAACAAAGCAGTGAATAAGATTGGAGATGCCACTTTTACTGATGTAGCAAGAGTAGATAGCATGAACCTGAGACTCACTTGTAATAAAGCATCAATCAACAGTCAGGAAAAGACAGCAATAATGTTTGACAACCTACACAGTAATACATCAGTTTGTAAAAATCAAGTCTGTAACATAAATTGTAGTAAACCATTTTCTGTCAGTGAGATAAATGTACAACTTTGTGTGAATGCTGTGAAAGATAACCTGCAGCAACATAAAAGAATACATACACGAGAGAAGACTTACAAGTGTGATATCTGTGTTGCATCATTTAATGAGAACAGTAGTCTACAAAAACATAAAAGAATACATACAAGAGAGAAGCCTTACAAGTGTGATATGTGTGGTGCAGCATTTACTGAAAACGGTAATCTAAAAAAACATAAAAGAATACATACAGGAGAGAAGCATTACAAGTGTGATGTCTGTGAAGCAACATTTACTTGGAGCAGTAATCTTCAATATCATAAAAGAATACATACAGGAGAGAAGCCTTACAAGTGTGATATGTGTGGTGCAGCATTTACTGAAAACAGTAATCTAAAAAAACATAAAAGAATACATACAGGAGAGAAGCCTTACAAATGTGATGTTTGTGGAGCAGCATTTACTGAGACAAGTAACCTACAAAGACATAAAAGAATACATACAGAAGAGAAGCCTTACAAGTGTGATGTTTGTGGTGCAGCATTTACTCTGAGCAGTAGTCTACAAAAACATAAAAGAAAACATACAGGAGAGAGGCCTTACAAGTGTGATGTCTGTGAAGCAACATTTACTTGGAGCAGTAATCTTCAATATCATAAAAGAATACATACAGGAGAGAAGCCTTATAAGTGTGACATTTGTGGAGCAGCATTTACTCTGAAAGGTAACCTACAAAGTCATAAAGGAGTGCATACAAGAAATAAACCTTACAAGTGTGATGTCTGTAATGCAGCATTTACTCAGAGCAGTTGTCTACAAAAACATAAAAGAATACATACAGGAGAAAAGCCTTACAAGTAGGATGTTTGTGGTGCAGCATTTACTTTGAGCAGTAGTCTGCAAAGTCATAAAAGAATACATACAGGAGAGAAGCCTTACAAGTGTGATGTTTGTGGTACAGCATTTACTTTGAGCAGTAGTCTACAAATACATAAAAGAATACATACAGGAGAGAAGCCTTACAAGTGTGATGTTTGTGGTACAGCATTTACTGTGAGCAGTAGTCTACAAAGACATAAAAGAATACATACAGGAGAGAAGCCTTACAAATGTGATGTTTGTGGTGCAGCATTTACTCAGACAGGTGAACTACAAAGTCATAACAGAATACATACAGGAGAGATGCCTTACAAGTGTGAAGTTTGTGGTACAGCCTTTACTGAGAGAAGTAGTCTACAAACACATAAAAGGATACATACAGGAGAGAAGCCTTACAAGTGTGAAGTTTGTGGTACAGCCTTTACTGAGAGAAGTAGTCTACAAACACATAAAAGAATACGTACAGGAGAGAAGCCTTACAAGTGTGAAGTTTGTAGTACAGCCTTTACTGAGAGAAGTAGTCTACAAACACATAAAAGGATACATACAGGAGAGAAGCCTTACAAGTGTGAAGTTTGTGGTACAGCCTTTACTGAGAGAAGTAGTCTACAAACACATAAAAGAATACGTACAGGAGAGAAGCCTTACAAGTGTGAAGTTTGTGGTACAGCCTTTACTGAGAGAAGTAGTCTACAAACACATAAAAGGATACATACAGGAGAGAAGCCTTACAAGTGTGATGTTTGTGGTACAGCCTTTACTGTGAGCAGTCATCTACAAATACATAAAAGAATACATACAGGAGAGAGGCCTTATAAGTGTGATGTTTGTGGTTCAGCATTTACTGTGAGCAGTAGTCTACAAAGACATAAAAGAATACATACAGGAGAGAGGCCTTGCAAGTGTAATGTTTGTGGTGCAGCATTTACTCAGAGCAGTAATCTTCAAAATCATCAAAGAATACATACAGGAGAGAAGCCTTACAAGTTTGTGGAGCAGCATTTACTGTGAGCAGTAGTCTACAAAGTCATAAAAGAATACATACAGGAGAGAAGCCTTACAAGTGTGATGTTTGTGGGGCTACTTTTACTTGGAGCAGTAATCTTTAAAATCATAAAATAATGCATACAGTTGAGAATCCTTACAATTGTGATGTTTGTGGCACAGCATTTACTGTGAGCAGTAGTATACAAAGTCAAAAGAATATATACAGGACAGAAGCCTTACAAATGTGATGTTTGTGGAGCAGCATTTACTGAGATGGGTAGCTTACAAAGTCATAAAAGAATACATACAGGAAATAAACCTTACAAGTGTGATGTTCATGATGCACCATTTACTGAGAGTGGTAGGCTACAAAGACATAAAAGAATACATACAGTAAATAAGCTGTGCAAGTGTGATGTTTGTGGTGCTGCATTTACTGAGAGTGGTAGTCTACAAAGACATAAAAGTATACATAGCTTAGATTGAGTGATAGTGCTGCTGCTACTTGCAGTGATTTAATCATTCAGTCACAAGATAATAGAGGAAGATAAATCCTACAAGTGTGATATTTATGGTGTATCATTTATTAAGAAAGATAACTTACAACAACATACAAGAATACATACAGGAGAGAATCCTTATTGGCGTGTTGTTTATGATGCTTAATGTCATGGAATTACCTCCCCTTCTTTGCAGTAGTGGTCCAACAGTTGCCTAAACTCAAGAGTATCTGATATGGATCTTCATAGATTATTCTTGGCAGAGTTGTAGATAGAAGTGTAGTGTAACGTTTTTTTAAGGTGTGATGATATTGTTGGAGAAGGAATAGAATAATATTACTTTCCAGAATATGTGAGGTCCCAGTGACAGAGAAGTACACTGGTATCACTCGATAGTCACAGCTGTAAAAGTATCTGGTACTGAAATAGAACAGTCAGACCTTACTGTGCCATCCTGCTGTGTGAGGTCCCAGTGACAAAGAAGTACACTGGTATCACTCAATAGTCACGGCTGTGAAAGTATCTGGAATTGAAATAGAACAGTCAGATCTTACTGTGCCACCCTGCTGTGTGACTGCTAGTGCTAACAATTCAACAAACTCAACTTCAGCTTTAATGAATGAATAAAGCTGTTGAATACAATTAATATATCCTCTTTATTTACTTCTATCTAAATTTTATAATGAATAGTGAGTGTTGGAAGATGGTGTAAATGGAGAAGTATATTTACAGCTGATGATTTTACAATATATATACATATATAACTTAATAAAACAATATTGGATTTTCCAATTGAATTCTGTAACTAAAGTCTTCCACAAGTTTTCTGGCACTAGTCTTTAACTATCCTGGATATTTACTGAACATTATTCATCATCGAGAAAATGTTTCTTTTGACTGCTCATATAGATCACTGGAATGAGTCTTCTATTACTCATCTTTTTGAACAATTGTAGTGACAAACTTCTCTTTTGTTGAAAGTCTGGTCCGTTCATCATGTGATGTATTCTTTCCAGAACGTTGTCTCCATGTACAGATGAGTTGAATAAGGTGGTTTGGAAATCCCATATTTTCCATAATAGTCCATAACTGCTGATGTTGTACACAGTCGAAATCTTTGGTGTAATCAATGAAACAAGATGGTCTGTTAGCCCACCCAATGACTGAGGGGGAACTAAAGGTCTGTAAAGCTTCAACCACTGTGCTCCTTTGAAGTTATAGGCAGCGGGATTGAATAACTTAGGACTTCAGCTCAAAGACTCAAATATGAACCTGGAACAAGGAGAAATATGTGGCATGGAGCACACATATTCCCTATTGTTCATTAGGTGAGTTTGTCTCAGTGTATGTGTAGTGGATGAATGATACATGGTTCAGTACAAGCCAGATATAGCATAATAAGACAAGTGTCTACTTGCAGAACATTTTCAATTAATATAATACATAAATAAATCAAATAATATGATTACATGTGTATGATGCAACCTTTTCCTTCCACCTATGCATGCCAAGTCAGTGATGTACTTGCTGGTGGGATATAGTATCCCAGACAAGGACTAGCATGGTTATATAGCCCTGACAAGGACTGGTTAGGTAAGGACTGTGGCGGATATATTGCAAGTTTCAATTGTCATCAAACATACCTGTATAGACAAATGTTAGATCTGATAGACTCATGTTTTAAACAAAACCTGCAGCTACCTTTACCGCTTCACATCATATGTTTGGGGAAACTACAAAGGAGCACAGTGGTTGAAGATTTACAGACCTTTAGTCCCCCTTTAGTCATTGGGTGGGCTAACAGACCATCTTGTTTCATTGATTTCACCAAAGCTTTCGACTGTGTACAATGCATGGGTGTGAAAATAATCGAAAAAAAGGTAATTTGTCTTACGAGGACAAAAGAAAAAGAAAATAGCCAATGTTACGACCACAAGGCCTTCGTCAGGGAAAGGAAAGAAAGTGAAGGCTAGATAGGACACATAAGAACCTAAATAAATATACAAATTATAAAAATTAAACCTAGGTACTTCCCTGAAGGAATCGAGGTCCTACCACTTTTACTTCCCGCGAACGGACTGGCGTGCCTGGAAAAGGAAATGACTGTCACCACTGGATGTATACAATCCATACTACTAAACTAAAAAAAGAAACTGATCAATAAACTACCCAAACGTAATATTAGTATACCTCAATTCCCCATTCTGATGGTCTCCGAGCTCTTCGGTATTTTCTTGACCAGCGCACTTGTCCTTCTATATCCACTGACACTCTTCTCCGTCTTGCTGAACTGGTCCTTCAACTTAATTCCTTTGAATTCAATGGTCAGTTTTTCGACCAAATTAATGGTGTTGCCACGGGAACGAAGGTGGATCATAGCTATGCCTGCCTGTTCATGGGCCACTTGGAGCATCAGATATGGCAACAATACTCCGGTCCTTTCCATGGGTTTTATTGCAGATATATCGATGATGGCATAGGTCTCACAGATATGTCCGAGACTGATTTATCTAGCTTCATCGACTTTGTCAACCACTTCCACCCCACCATCAAGTTTACCTCCCTCATCCCCACAGTATCTGTCAACTTTCTTGACATTACTATCACGCCTTCTGGCCTTAATAAAGGAAATAAAAGAGGACAGAATTAGTTGGAGATAAATAAATATGAAATAAAAAATCAATACATATTAAAAACAGCGTATTATATATTCATACATATTATTAGAAGGCTGCAGAAAAATAGAATAAGAGTGGAAAGAATCAAAATGGAATAAGAGAGGAAAGGGGAGGGGGGGGGGGGGGGGTTGAAGAAAGGGTGACCTCAGACAAAGGTGTGCAAAGTGTTAAGATCGGCTGGATTTAGACACCCCATGTGGTGGATAAGACGGTTCTCGGCTAGCAGCGTCAGAGGAGCAGGATCTGATCGCTGTGACCTGGATGTCGATGGGACCATGGTGGCCAGGACCATTAAAGTGTATGGCAACTGGTGTGGATTTTTGCTGAGAGATGTCATTCAAGTGCTGGCTGAATCTGTTCCCAAGTCTTTTGCCTGTTTGGCCAATATAGGTTATGCAGCCACGTTTACATATGATCGTATAAATGACATTGCACGACTCACACGTGAAGCTATTGATGATGGTGTAAGTAGCCTCAGAAAAAGACACTTTGTGTGTTGAGATGACATACTTGCACGTGTTGCATCGTGTCCGACCACAGGGTAGTGTGCCAAACTGAGTGGCATTCTCATTTGGAAGACGGCTGTGAACAAGAAGATCCTTCAAGTTCTTGTCGCGCCTTTATGCCACCAAAGGTGCTTCACCGAAAACTTCTTGGGTCACAGACTCTGCTTGGAGGATAGGGAGATGGCGGAAACGGATCTGTTTCATTGCAGTACTGTGAGGGTGATAGGTCAAGATTAATTTGACTCTATTCGAAGTGGGTTTATAGTGAGGTTTGAGGACCTCCTGACGAGAGATGGGGAGCACATGTTGGAGGGCAGAGGTGAGAACATGTTCCGGATAAAATCTGCTATGGAAGAAATCCAACATCTCATTGGCTCGGAATAGGAAGTCATCATCGTCTAGGCACAAACGGCGGAGGCGGAGAAGCTTTAAAAATGGAAGGGAGTCACAAGCACGAGGATGAGACGAGGTATACAGAAGGTAGCTATGGGCACCTGTCAGCTTGTAGTATACTGAGGTATTAAGGCCAGAAGGCGTGATAGTAATGTCAAGAAAGTTGACAGATACTGTGGGGATGAGGGAGGTAAACTTGATGGTGGGGTGGAAGTGGTTGACAAAGTCGATGAAGCTAGATAAATCAGTCTCGGACATATCTGTGAGACCTATGCCATCATCGATATATCTGCAATAAAACCCATGGAAAGGACCGGAGTATTGTTGCCATATCTGATGCTCCAAGTGGCCCATGAACAGGCAGGCATAGCTATGATCCACCTTCGTTCCCGTGGCAACACCATTAATTTGGTCGAAAAACTGACCATTGAATTCAAAGGAATTAAGTTGAAGGACCAGTTCAGCAAGACGGAGAAGAGTGTCAGTGGATATAGAAGGACAAGTGCGCTGGTCAAGAAAATACCGAAGAGCTCGGAGACCATCAGAATGGGGAATTGAGGTATACAGAGAACAGACGTCTAACAAGAAAGGGCGGTATGAGCGGTCTGCTGAGATTCGGAAAGAGGAGAAAGTTAAAAGAGCATGATTATTGTCTTTGACAAAGGAGGGAAGATTCTCAACGATAGGCTTGAAAATGCTATCGAGAAAGTCAGAAATGTGCTCAGTAGGACAGGAACAGGCCGAAACAATAGGTCTGCCAGGGTTGTCGATCTTATGAATTTTGGGGAGCATGTAGAATACAGGCTTGCCCAAAGAACTTTCATGAATCCTAAGAAGAGATGCGTGGGGAGGAACAGCATTACTGGTGATGAGCTGTTTAATAGTGTTGTGTACTTGTACAATGCGATTGTTATAGACAGTGGCATCGCTGGTCCTGGGCCTGTAAAAAGAACCATTGGTCAACTGGTTTTTAAATTCACTTAGGTATGAGGGACGGTCAAAAAGTAATGCCTCGTAATTTTTAATTTCATTCATCATCATCTCATCTCAACCCGTAACCCGTCATGGGTCGTAGGGGTGCCATTGCGGAAGCATCAGCAGACAGGGTCCTCCACTGCTCTCTGTCCTCAGCAATGCGTACAAGTGTGGAAAAACCGTGTCTGCCCATTCATTGATGTTATCAGCCCAGGATTTTCTTTGCCTTCCTCTTCTCCGTTTACCTTCGACTGTTCCCTGGAGGATCGTTTTCGAAAGGGAATCATGACGAGTTACATGCCCAAACCAGGCAAGCTTTCGACGTTTCACTACCGACAAAAGTAGTTCTTGGTGGCCTGCATAGGTGTTTATCTTCTCCCTAACATAGACATTTGTTTTGTGCTCTTTATAGCAAATGCGCAAAATTCTTCTATAACATTTAAGCTCGAAAGCCTGAATCCTTCGCTCCGTATCTGCAGTGAGTGTCCAGCCCTCACACCCATACAAGAGAAAAGATAATACAAGTGATTTGTATAATTTGATCTTCACAGGAAAACTGATGTTACTTTTCCAGATCACATTCAGCCTTGTCATGGCAGCTGAGGCCATCTCAAGTCTTGTCTTGATTTCTTTACTTGATCTTCCATCACTACATATAGTGGACCCGAGATATTTAAAGGTGTTAACTTCTTCTAACGTTTACCCATTTAATGTAATGTTGGTCGGAACATGTTTCTTATGGCTATTCACCATTATCTTGCTCTTTTCTATATTAATTTCCATCCCATACGTTCTTGTTACTTTCTCCAGTCTAGAGGTAAGGTCTTGAAGTTCTGATTCTGTTCCAGCTATCAGATCGATATCATCAGCAAAACGTAGATTGCAAAGAGGTCGGCCTCCAATCGATATGGTTGTTTTATAATCGTAGAGAGCCTCCTGCATAATATGTTCTAGATATATATTAAAGAGCACTGGGGACAGGATACATCCCTGGCGAACTCCTACAGTTGTTTTGAAAAATTATCTAATGTCATTGCTTGCAAAAACAGCACTGCTTGCGTCCTTGTATAGTGCTTCAATGATATCTATGATGTTGGTATCAAAATTGAATTTTCTCCTTGTATAGTGCTTCAATGATATCTATGATGTTGGTATCAAAATTGAATTTTCTACTTATTTGCCATAAGCCTTCATGCCTAATTGCATTCAATAGGCAAGAAAACAGATAAAATTCACATTGAAATGTAACCCCAAGTCTAAACTTCAAAAATTTATTTCTCAATGTAGTCTCCATTATTTGTTACAGTTTTTGTCCAACTTCTCATAAGGGCATGTATCCCCGCATTGTAAAAATTTGTGTCCTTTTTACTAAACTACTGGCGTACGGAGCGTTTAAGGGTCTCGGTGTCCTCAAAGTGATGTCCGCGAAGATCTTCTTTCATTGGTCCAATCAGATGGAAGTCAGAAGGTGCAAGATCGGGACTGTAAGGGGGATGTGGTAATAATGTCCAGCCAAATTCACCGTGTTTCCCTATTCAAAGAAGTCGAGAAGAATCACACCCTTCTCATCCCAAAACACGGAGGCCATAACTTTCCCTACAGATGGTGAACTTTTGAACTTCTTTCTTGTCGGCGATGTTGTGTGATGCCATTCCATTGACTGCCTCTTGGATTTTGGTTCAAAAAGATGAACCCAAGTCTCATCACCTGTCACAATATTGGATAAAAACTCTTCTCCTTCAGTTTCGTAACGGTGCAGGAGGTTGATGGCAATGGTTTTCCTTGTTTCTTTATGTCTGTCTGTCAACATTCTGGGTACCCACCGTACACAAACCTTTGAATAACCCAGGTCTTTAATGATGTTCTGGACACTGCCTTTGCTAATGGACAACATGGAAGAATGTTCATCCAGTGTTACCCGACGGTCACCACGAATGATGCCATCAACTCGATGAATGTTGTGTGGAGTCACTGCGGTAGATGGACGGCCAGTCCGCTTTGCGTCAGCCATTGAAGATTGACCTACTTCAGCTTCGTCACAACGATGTACCCAACGTCGGACAGTGCTAACATCCACTGTTGAATCTCCATAAACATTCTTCAAACGTTCGTGGATGCGAATTGGGGTTTCGCTTTCAGCATTGAGGAATTCTATGACATAACGTTGTTTTAACCGAACTTTTTTGGCAGCCATTTTTAAACTGTTACAGTGGTGCCACCTGTTACTGAAACAGGTTGGTAATGCTATACAGTGCAGAAGAGTGTTTGATGGATCCTGTTAAATTTACAAATTGCACACCGAGGCAGTATTTACATAGAAAAAAAATAGGAGGCATTACTTTTTGACCTTCCCTCGTATAAGTCCTTCAGCCAGACGACAATGGCTCCTCCCTTGTCAGCCGGTTTGATGACAATGTTGTCTCTACGGCGAAGAAGGGAGAGAGCACGGGACTCTGCAGAAGTGAGATTGGAATAATGCAATCTACAAAGGCGGAGCTGCTGAATGTCATGGGTGGTGTTCTTGATATACAGGTCCAGGGCATGAGAAGCCCCAGGTTTAGGTGTAAAGGGAGCTTTCGTAGAGTGAGAAAAACGTGCGAAGATGTCGGATTCAGCCTGAGACTGGAGTGCTGTCTTCCTGTCTAAAATGGAACTTCAGCCTCATGCGACGGTGAAACCAATGAACATAGTAGAGGAGATTATATGGGTCTAGGGTCGTACGAAGAGGAACAAATTTTAGGCTCTTACTGAGAATAGAGCGTTCTCCCTCAGAGAGCGGCAGATCTGAGGGGATGCAGACTACCTGAGTGCAGGATGGAGTGGAGGATGGAGGGGCAGCTTTAAGGGTAGGGAGGAGACGGGATAGTTTATGATGTTTAGTAGTGGAAAGAAACTCATGCAGCTGCCGGTTCAGTGTGTGGATAGTGGTGCATATCACAGAATAGAAATGGAAGTTGTTGGAGGTGAGACAACGTAAGTGAAGCAGACTTTTTTTCACACCCATCCATTGTACTCCACGTCTTACAGCAGTTCCCCTCAACTTCCTCGACTTTGTAAAACATCAGCAGTTATGGACTATTATGGAAAATATGGGATTTCCAAACCACCTTATACAACTCATCGCACTGCTGTACCAAGAACAACAGGCAGCCGTAAGAATAGAGGGGGAAACATCAGAATGGTTTGAAGTACAGAAAGGAGTAAGACAAGGCTGTACCCTTTCCCCTTACCTGTTTAACATTTATGCCGAGAAATTCACGAGAAACGTAAGAGATGACCAAGAACACAAGGAGGAATTTGACTCATTTAAAATCGGCGGGTACCAGATCCCGAAAATCAGAAATGCTGATGACACCTATCGACCAACCCAGAAGGACTTGAGCAATTAATTATGTCCACCAAAAAACACAGCGAGTCTCAGAATTTATACCTAAACGCCAAGAAGACCAAAGTATTGACAACAGACAAAGTAAAGACTAAACCAGAAATTGAAATTGATAACGAATAACTGGAAAGTGTTAATGAATTCGAATACTTAGGATCAATCATCAACAGCTCTAGCGACTGTGCGGTAGAAATTAAAAGAAGACTTGCAATTGCTTCAAATAAACTAATACAGATGAAAAACATATAGCAAGGCACAAGCAAAGAAATAAAGTTACAACTGATCAGAGCATATATATTCCCAATAGCAACATACGGCTGTGAGACTTGGACACTCAATAAAACAGTTGCAAAAAAGGTTACATCATTCGAAATGAAATGCTACAGAAGGATGTTGAGAATACCATGTAAAGAAAAAAAGGCCAACAGAGAAGTACTGCACGCACTAAAAGTAGAGGAAAATTGACTCCTAAATACCATCGCAATAAGGAAGCTGAAATTTGTTGGTCATATAAAACGACATAATAGTCTGGAAAAAAAGGCATGGTCCCTGGAAAATGGGGAAGGGGTCGACCTAGACAACAGTGGATCCAGGACATTACAGAGAGTCTGAACTTGTCTTTGGCTGAGGCAGGTCGACTTGCCCAAAATTGTGATGCGTTTAGAGCAGCTGTAATGGAGACAACGTTCTGGAAAGAATACATCACATGATGAACGGACCAGACTTTCAGAAAGAGAGAAGTTTGTCACTACAATTGTTCAAAAAGATGAGTAATACAAGACTCATTCCAGTGATCTATGTGAGCAGTCAAAAGAAACATTTTGTCGATGACGAATAATGTTCAGTAAATATCCAAGATAGTTAAAGACTAGTGCCAGAAAACTTGTGGAAGACTTTAGTTACAGAATTCAATTGGAAAATCCAATATTGTTTTATTAAGTTATATATGTATATATATAGCTTGTAGAACTTTCCAGTTATTCGTTATCAATTTCATTTACTGGATTGGTATATATATATATATATATAAATATATTGTAAAATCATCAGCTGTAAATATACTGCTACATTTACACCATCTTCCAGCACTCACCATTCATTACAAAATTTAGATAGAAGTAAATAAAGAGGATATATTAATTGTATTCAACAGCTTTATTCATTCACTCAAGTTGAAGTTGAGTTTGTTGAATTGTTAGCACTAGTAGTCACACAGCAGGGTGGCACAGTAAGGTCTGACTGTTATATTTCAGTTCCAGATACTTTCACAGCTGTGACTATCGAGTGATACCTGTGTACTTCTCTGTCACTGTTGTAATTTACTCTACACCACATCTTCCTTTATTATCTTGTGAGACTGAATGATTAAATCACTGCAAGCAGCAGCAGCACTATCACTCACACTAAGCTATGTATACTTTTATGTCTTTGTAGACTACCACTCTCAGTAAATGCAGCATCACAAACATCACACTTGTACGGCCTATTTACTGTATGTATTTTTTTATGTCTTTGTAGACCACCACTCTCAGTAAATGTAGCACCACATGCATCACACTTGTAAGGCTTCTCTCCTGTATGTATTCTTTTATGTTTTTGTAGATTACTTATCTGAGTAAAAGCTGTACCACAAACATCACACTTGTAAGACTTTTCTCCTGTATGTATTCTTTTATGTCGTTGTAGATTACTGCTCTGAGTGAATGCTGCTTCACAAACATCACACTTGTAAGGCCTCTCTCCTGTATGATGTATTCTTTTATGATTTTGTAGACTACCTCTCGCAGTAAATGCTGTACCACAAACATCACACTTGTAAGGCTTCTCTCCTGTATGTATTCTTTTATGACTTTGTAGACTACTTCTCTGAGTAAAAGCTGTACTACAAACATTACACTTGTAAGGCTTCTCTCCTGTATGTATTATTTTATGACTTTGTAGACTGCTGCTCAGCGTAAATGCTGCACCACAAACATCACACTTGTAAGGCTTCTCTCCTGTATGTATTCTTTTATGACTTTGTAGACTACTTCTCTGAGTAAAAGCTGTACTACAAACATTACACTTGTAAGGCTTCTCTCCTGTATGTATTATTTTATGACTTTGTAGACTGCTGCTCAGCGTAAATGCTGCACCACAAACATCACACTTGTAAGGCTTCTCTCCTGTATGTATTCTTTTATGACTTTGTAGACTACTTCTCTGAGTAAAAGCTGTACTACAAACATTACACTTGTAAGGCTTCTCTCCTGTATGTATTCTTTTATGTTTTTGTAGACTACTGCTCTGAGTAAATGCTGCACCACAAACATCACACTTGTAAGACTTCTCTCCTGTATGTATTCTTTTATGACTTTGTAGTTTACCTGACTGAGTAAATAATACACCACAAATATCACACTTGTAGGACTTGCTTTCTTTTAGTTTCTTGTGAGACTGAATGCTTAAATCACTGCAAGTAGCAACAGCTCTGTCACTCACACAAAGTTGAACATTTATCTCACTGGCAGAAAATGGTTTACTACAATTTATGTTACACATTTGATTTTTACAAACTGATGTATAACTGTGTAGGTTGTCAAACACTTTAACTGTCCTTTCCTGACTGTTGATGAGGTTCACTGATGCTTCATTACAAGCGAGTCTCAGGTTGATGCTATCTTCTCTTCAGTGGCGGTTCCATGGGGTTGTTATTGGGGGTGCTGCACTATTCATTCATTTAAAATACTACACATAACACTCACAAATTGTGACCACCATGTAAAATACCAACCGAGACACAAATGTGTCTAACCTATTTAAAAGTGAAGTCCATTTTTCTGTCTTTCTTTGTTACAAAAACTTCAATAACTCTGTCATTGAAATCATTGCAAGAATCAATCATTTTACTCTCGATGCTTAGCATGGCTAATGCTGAAAGGCGGTTGTCAGAAATGGTGCTCCGTAGGAAAGTTTTTATTCTTTTCAGTGTAGAAAAACATCTCTCTGGTTCTACTGACGTCATAGGGGTTGTGAGTATGATTTTCACAAGACAATTTACTTCAGCAAGAGAATTTTGTAGTCCAATTTTAAAAATTATTTCATGACTTTTGAAAGGCCCAGAAAAGTGATGAAACTCTTCCATTTCATAAAGTACGGATAGCTCGGTCTGAAGTCTCTCTTTATTCAACATCGGGTATGCCGCTACAGTTTCATCAAGTTCTCTTGACGGAATTCTCTACTGTAAAGAGGAAATTGTTCTGGAACCAATAATCTCGCTGCGGAAAGATGACCAGTAAACGCAAATCGTTCCTTTGCTTGAAAGCAAATTGTATCACATACTTCTTTAACAAGACTGTTTAGATCAATATTCTTTTTACGTTTTTTAGAATCTGTTGTTTGTTCTGAATCGTGGAAGTTAACAGAGATGTCAATGTTATTTCTGATACCTGAAATCCCACGATGAAAATCCTGCACTGCTGAATAAACTGTCAAAGAATTAGCATTGCGGCTTTGAATTTTATCATACAGAACATCAACATGTGGCATGATACGGTGGAAGAAGGAAAGCCAAAACAAGAAATCGGTATCATTCAACACATGGAGAAGTCCAATCGCTGCCTGGACTGTTGCACAATTACCTGACTCGCGCAACTCACCAAAACATTCTTTCAGTTCATCTTTGTTTTCATAGACTGTGGAAACAGTCCTGGAGTTGAAATTCCACCTAGTGTTACATGTTGACGGAATTCTTTTACACCTTTTCTGCAGAACCGAGAGTCGTTGTGGTGATCGTGAAAAAAATGCAGGTATTCCTGACAATGTGTGAAAGAAAAAAAGCACTTCTGAATTTTGTGATACAGCTTTTTGCATTATTAGATTTAGCTGGTGTGCGTAACAGTGAATAAAATGAGCATGTTGGTATTTTTGTTTAATTATACTTTGTACTCCACCTTTCTCTCCACTCATTACAGCGGCAGCGTCATAGGTTTGAGCTATTAGCTTGGTATAGTCATCTTTCAGAATAAAAATCAGTTGTAGTAAAACGTATTCTAACAGACATTGAGCGTTCTGTGAAATAGGGTTGTTAAATCCCCAAAATTTTTCGTGCACCTGACCCTCGTGCTCATAACGAAAAACAAGAACTTCTTGTGTCGTTGCTGCAACATCTGTTGTGTCATCCATCATAACAGCAAGGAATTTTGCTTTGCTTATGTCGCTAGCAATTTGAGCTATGCACACTTCTAGGATACATTGTAGAAGCTCGTTTTGAATTGTTTTTGAATGCCTTTTGAAAACAGTGGCAGTTTCAAAATGAGTTCGCAATGTATCATCCAGTTTAGAAGCAAAGTCTAGTAATCCTCTAAAGACGCCCTGATTAGCAGACTCCAAACTTTCATCATGATCACGCAGTGGAAGTTCAAATTTCCCACAAAACTTTATGCAGTCAATTATTTTTGAAAGAATGTTTCTGTTTCTTTTCACATCTTCATTGTGTTTATTAATATTTAATTTGTATGCCTCGCTTAACTGTGAAGAAATATCCACTGTCCCTAGCATCCCCAATGCTACAACGTATCTAACGTGGACTGTGCTATTTTCGTGTTTCTGAAGCGTGCTATGCAAATGTATCAGATCCGTTACGCTTGTCTTTGTCCACGTAGTATCACCGTTGAAAAGTAAACAATGAAAACAAAATAATGCGTTCTTTACACTACAGCTACACAACCAGTCATGATGTTCGTAAATTTCTCTGTTAAATTTTCTCTGGTATGTACTGTTCCTGCTAGTCGAGGTCTGGATAATTTTTAGATTCGGAAGAGGCCGACCTAGTGTTTTTACACGGCATTTTTCAGCCAACGACAATTGCGAAAAAACAATTTCTTGTAAATATGTAACAGTTACTTTACTCATTTCTATAATTATTCAGCACACATGAAAAAATTTGAGCATTAAATTAATCTCAAAACAATGCAATTGACCAACGTTTTACGGTATTGTGGTGAACATGCACGTAAACAGTCGCTTGATAGATTTAACTTCCACTTGAGCTGTGTTCCGTTGCAGCACTTGTTAACTCTTTGACTCCGCAATTATTTTTCACCCTGTGCCGTAATTTTCATTAGTGATAGTCTAAAAACCACGCTCAGAGCGAAGTTCCGGAGTCAAAGAGTTAAAAAAAATTCAACCCAAACGCAGCTGGCCTCTTGCTGTGTATAACAAGCATTCGCTTATAAGAGGTCAAGGTCACTTGAACTGTAATCGTTTGCAGCACTCCACAAACGGTGTTGGATAATTTATTTTTTTTGTATTCAACCCTTCCGGTGTAACCTCAATTTTTTGGTCTGTCCGGATTACGTATTATAGTAAAGACAGTATGCAGTCCTTTTTTTTAACAGGGAGTGCTGCAGCTCAACAGCACATTAAAGAAAGCCGCCACTGCTTCTCTTGCTGCATCAGTAAAAGTGGCATCTCCAATCTTATTCACTGCTTCATTCATGTTATTTCCACTGTCCTGTGATAACTCGTTCTGAAGATCACTGCATTTATTATCAAACTCCCACCTTCCATCCCTGTGTACTGTTTTCATATGCTTATCCAGAACATCAAGTTGGAAGAAATGAGTGTTGCACAGATGACAAGAATAAACACCTGTAATAATAAAAGTAATGAGCAAAGATAAAAATACTTAAGCATAATTTCTTGATAAATATGTGATTGTTATTCATGATCAACATCATTGCAACCCAGGCAAACCCATTGGTGCTAAGTCTTCCTCAGCAAATGTTGAAGTGTAATGAATGCTTACTGTACTGTAGCATCCTGACTGTATACATGAAGGATACATCCTCTCATACATCATACCTGCTGGTCTTATGTTTGATGCCACATTCCAGCTATCTCAGCCTTGTTGATTCATCAACTGCAGTGTTGTTTTCTAACAAATAATCATTACCTGTCCTCAGTATCTCTCCCTTGTGCAGGACCAGTGTCCTCGCTATGGGTGAGCATGAAGCTATTCTGTCAGCACTCTTATTGCCATTCATTCATGCATAACCCTCCACTTCCAAAGGAGCATAGGCCTTCAACAAACACATGCCAAGTCCTCCTGTCACATGCCATCATCTCAAGTTTTTTCCACGCTCTCCTTATCATTTTCATCTCTGTTTCCAGCTCTCTTCTCCATGTACTTCTTGGTCTACCTCTGCATATGAGTAGGGATGGACTCTTCAAAATCCTCCTGAAAATAGGCTACCCTGCTAACTTGCTGGAAATGATGAAGGGAACATTTCAATATGCTGGAAGCACATCACAACCCTTTGACATATGAAGTGGCATTAGAAAAGGCTGTGTTCTAGCTCTGACCCTCTTCGGGATCTTCTTTGCCTTACTCCTGAAACATGCATTCAGAGATGCAGCTGAAGGAATATGCCTTCACACTAGGTCAGATGGCCGTCTGTTTAATCCTTCAAGGCTGAAGGCAAAAACAAAAATCAGAAAGGTCACCATAAGGAGCTTCAGAACTTGATGAATCGCTTCACCCAAGTATGCAAGGACTTTGGCCTGACAATAAGTCTATAGAAAATGAATGTGCTGAGTCAGAATGCGGGTGCTGCACCAGTTATCACTATCGAGCATTTAATTTTCTATAGTCTACACACAGACGAATGTTGTTGTCTTTCTTCCTAACTATCACCAATGGTGAGGGAAAAGGGGAGTTACTACTCTCTATAATTCCCAAAGACAACATTTGATTAAGTTCCATCATTGTCTTACTAAGATAGTGTATTGGAACTGAATACGGATGTACACGAATAGGTGTATCATCCTTAAGTATTATGTCGTGACTAATACATGAAGTGCGACCTGGATGATCAGTTAGCACGTCTGAAAAGGATTCCAAAAGATCAGCAATCTGTTGTTGCTGTTGTGGTGTAACCGAAGGAGAAATGGTTACATCCCGCCAGAATTCTGTAGCCTGTAAAACAGGCACAGGTAAACAGGTTTGTGCCTCAGGAAAAGATGATTCTTCTTCCTGAATGACAGATAGATTAGCATAATGACACGAACCTGTTGATCTATCCTCTAAGTCATAAAAAATTAATTTTAGGTGTTGAGGACGAGTGTGAAACTCCTTGAGCATGTTGATGTGGTATGTTTTTTTTATGACCATTAATGTCTAGAATATAGTCAACGTCAGAAATTCTGTCGACAACTTTGTAAGGACCATTCCATGCAATTAATAGTCTATTTTCTTTCCGTGGGAGTAGCACATACGCCTCATCGTCTGGGAATAATTGACGTAATCGTCTGTTCTTATTTTGCAATTCTCGAGCTTTAGATTTGGCAGCCTCAGAAAAAGCTTTTGCCAGTTGGCAAGCATCAACAATGTTTTTACGTAAATTTATAACATATTCGTATGATGACTGGGTATCCTGAGTCATCTCAGCATCAATCAGTAGATCTTTAATTAGCCCCATCGGACCTCTTGGTGGAGCACCAAATACTAGTTGGAAGGGAGAGAAGCCTGTCTGTTTATGTGGCACCTCTCGATAAGCAAACAGGACGGCTGGGAGTACTCTGTCCCAATTCTGAGGGTGTTTGATCGTAACCTTATGCAATAACTGCTTAATTGTGCGGTTGAGCCGTTCTACTGCACCATTGCTCATTGGGTGATACATACTGCTAAGGTTTCTACTGATGCCAAGGGTTTTCATTACCTCAGCCATAGTATCAGACACAAATTGAAACCCATGGTCAGACAATATTTTCCTAGGAAAACCTAATCTAAAAAAAAATAAGAAAAAGTGCGTCTGCTACATCTGCTGTGGTAGTGTACTTTAATATGATTGCATCCTTCCTCATCTAAATGAAAGTAGAAGGGGAACGACTAAGTAAGTAAGTAAGCTATAAGTTCTTGATCTATCCTTACCGTGGTATGCCATATTAGAAGCCACTGGTAATGGTTCTCTTAATTGGAGATTAGAAATGCTAACATTTGGGTGTGCAGTGCAATAATTTATTGCAATTTTTTCCAATTCCTCTATAGTGGGTGGTTTGCGCTCCTGTAAGAAGGAAAAAAGTGGTGCGCTGACAGAGGATAGAACCTTTTCTCTAAGTATTAAGTCAACTAACTTATCGTATGATTTTTCAACACCAACAAGTTCAACCCATCTGGTGAAGGTATTGCGTATATTCGCAATGAACCCACTGAAGTCTTTGCCTGATTCGGGCAGAAGAGTTTTAAACTTTAATCTGCATCCTTCCTTATCTAAATGAAAACGTCGTAATAACAAAGATTTTATGGCACCATAATCACTCGCTATTGTTGGATCAACATTCTGAGCTGCACTTGCGGGCTCACCATCTAAAAATTCCCTAAGTTTTAGTGACCATGCGGATTTATCAAGTTTATTTACTTTACAAACATCCTCAAAGCGTGACAGCCATGCTGATAAATCATCAAAATTCAATTTAAATGGTTGTAATTTGAAATGATAGTTGCCTTTAGTTTGGTTGGATGAAGAAGCATTAAGTGTATCAGTATTATTTATATTTGAAGCTATTTGAGCTTTTAAGTTCAATTCAGCCATATGCATTTGTATTAACCTTTCCTCTGCTTCTCTTTCCTGTTTTCTTCTGTTTTCTTTTTCAATTTCTTCCATAATCTCTTTTGCCTTTCTTCTTTCTTCTTCTTGCTTTAATTCTTCTTTCTCTTGTTTAGCATTTTCTTTTTGTTTTTCTAATTTGGCCTCACGTTCAGCTTCCTCTTTTTTAGCCATAGCTAGTTGCTTCTCCGCATAATCACGGAGTTCTGTTCCTTTGTAGCCAAAATCTTTTCCAATCTTAACAAACTGATCAAAAGTAAACATTTTAATCTAATAGTATATCTATTTATTGTAATATTAATCTTATTCAACAATAAAATCCCTATACTAGTTATATATGTGACTCCCTTAGTCAAACAACTTATATATAACGTATGGTTACTCAATATAACCAATTAACCCTCTTCTATGTTCCTTTACTACTATTTGTAAGTCAACAAGTTATTTTCAATTAATATTTTATATCACCACCACATATTCTTAAGAAAACACCAATTAGTTATAAACCTATTTGTTTATGATGGTGAAAATATATCATGCATTCAATATCTTCACTTAATAATTGTGGGTATCCTCTATCCCTTGTTATATTATTCACTAATATATTCACTACGGCCAATATAGTACCTTGACTAGACCACCCATAAAATTTACCCTCAATATTCTTAATAAATTCAAGGTAAGATATAAATTTATAATATTTTATCAATATATTACGACATCATGCCCTATGCAACATAGTAAAACAGTAGTGACTTGGACTACAAGTGCAAATTAATGCAATCACCCTATTCATTAAGTAATTTTCTTGTGAAAATTAATTAAATGTTTTATATTAATATTATATTCATATTATAATTACAGTATAAGTTATAAATGAATAAATACAGAAAATACAGAAAATACAATAAACAAAAGTGTTACGACACTATTTTACGCCACAATTGACAAATTCCAACATTAAAATGATTATGTGAAACAAGCAGAAAATTGGAAGTAGGGTCAAGGTTAAACCAAATCTAGGTTAAAAGCACGTACACTGAAAACGGTGACGTCACAAGACTCTATAACTGACAAATATGGAATAATTATAAACTAAATGATAGGAAGGTTGAGAATAGACGTAATAGCTTACATACGAACGACGAAAAATGAATAAAACTGAAAATTAGTACAGAATAATACACCAGATTTCACATCACTTTACAACTAACACCTAATATTGGATCTTTGCAATTACAAGCAGATAGTTTTCCAGGTAATTTATTTGGGGATCTCTTGTATCAAAAATTGCAAATATTCAATAAACCCTAGGAACGATCAGAACTGTTGCGGTCAGCCGAAGCGACATAACATCAGTTATGATTCCCGCCAACCAAACCCGCTAAATAATTATAGACACCACATTATAAACCACTTAACATTTGCATTGAAAGAAAAACATGCCTGCAATAGACAATGGACTTAGAACTGCCTTTGGGCCTAAATATTACTTATCTTTAAAAGGCGAAATCCATAGTCCACACTACGCTGGCATACACCAACATCAAGGCATAGATGTATGGATCATTCATGATGGGCATCGTCGGAGTGAATTGACTTGAACAACTGTTCATCATGTTGAATTTGAACATAGATTTGCGCTTGACATTTAACGGCTTGTTGAAAGTCATTTTTGCAGGGTTATGGGTTATGACGTCATAATCGTACGTAGTGCGCATGTGTCTTGACCTTGCAATATTTATGCCGTTCGATCGAAAGGAAATTTGAAAATACAGTTCTTGACTTGTGAATGATGTAATTTTAATTCTTCAGCAACCACACTGGCCGCCACTCTGTTATACCCCTGTTATGGGCGTGTGAGTATATCCTCGGCTGAAGATGTGTCTTATTTGAGCAGGGTATTTTATTTAATAAAATGAGTGCCATCGTTAGTTTTTCCTTCCGAACCATGTTTATAAGTTCGTCAATATTATTGTTCTTTGAAGAGTAGTATCGTGCTTAAACAAAACCATAGGATGAAAACATAATGCGTTAATAAGTTCCGCCAACTTGAGGATCAATCAATTAAATCAGTTGATAATCCCAATTTTCACCTGAGTCCATCTGACAAATTTATTACATGAAAAATCACACAGAAATCATATATTATGGCATTGGTAATATATTCATTGATACAAATCATTTCCACTCAGTGCAAGTCCAGTCCGCAATTATAGAACAATAATTAATCGTCGTCAGAACGTGGTGAGCTGTGTATACGCGTTACTGCAAGGCAGTAACTGAAAATGAGACTCGCCCGTCTGCAACTATAGATCATAAACACATGATCAAAAATACTCCCGTATTTTCGGACTTCAATAACTCCTGGTTTTCTCTTTAACCGTCCTTACCTCACACATAATTAGGCCTGACCCTATAGCCAACATTTTTTAACGAGAATACTTACACTATCAATAATTTGGGAGTTGAACAGAATTGCGTCCGTCTCGCTCGGAGCTTATATCAAAAGTGGGTAACCGTGACTTGTAGTCAAGCGGGACCATAACAATCTTGACCCGTCATCAAGTTACTATATACTTCGCGTTCACTAAATACCGTGAAGCGGGAAAACCATTCTATCTTTAAACAAACATCTCAAGCATCCAATGTGCAATCCTACAAGTGCTCACACTGTAGCAGACGACATTGTTGAAACATGTCGTAACAGGTACACAAGTCGCCATACCTCGACAAGGTATTGACACTGGTAATGGCAGACAAATTAACATAGGAATCATCAAATGTTCATGACAGAAACCAGATAGACCACATCATGATTAATGGTAGATGGAGACATGCATTGCAGGATGAAAAGGTAAGAAGAGGTGCAGATGTGGGAAGTGATCACCATTTAGTAGTAGCAAAACTGAAAGTAAAACTAAGAACGGCTGGACCAACTGTAACTACGCAGAAAATGTTTGACATCAGCAAATTGAAGGACCCACTTATCAGAAAAGCTTTTTGCGGCTGATAAAAAGAAACGATATCAATTTGCCAAAAGTCAGGAAAAGACATTGTCTGATGATATAGACCAGCATTTCAAAACCATTTCAACAATATATAAGGAAAGCAGCAAATCATGCTTGGGATTCCAGGAAAGGAAGAAGCCAGAAACATTAAACACTATAACGATGAGAAATGAAATGAATAGAAAGAAAACAGAAGCGAAGTCCCCCAGGTTAAAGCAACTATACAGCGAACAGTACAGTCAGCTGGACAAGGAAGTAAAACGCCTAACTCGAGCCAACAAGAGGAATGTCCTAGACGATCTTGCAAGACAGGCAGAAGGGGCAGCACTGAGAAATGAACAAAGCACAGTATACAAAATAACTAAATTCATCTTTCTGCAGTGATTGATAGAATTAATCTTGGACCTCTTCATCGCTGTCATTCGTTGGTGCGTTCCATTGTATTATTGTAGTGTTGGTGAATCTCCCTCTCAATCTTATTCGTATCAGTCTGTTGTTGATGGGTTTCCATTCCAGTAATGTCCTTTCTATTCCTTTCTGTAGAGTAATGGCTACATCTTCATTGTGCTGTCCATCCTCTCTTCCAGAGGAAAATACTGTTTCTCCTGTTGCTGTTTTAATTTTTCCTGCCCCTGTCTATCTGCTCTCGCTTATCCCTAGAATGTGTAATCTATAGTTTCTCATTTCTGCTGTCATTTGTTTTAGTTTACCCGTCTCGTTCATTGTCCCGACATTCCAAAATCCTATTCTTGTTTCACGTTTTGCGGTCAGAACGTCCGTTTTCTGTCAGTGTCTTCCTTTCGGCTTTCACCACTGACAGTCATGCGAGCCTCAGACTCCGGATGTCCGTCCCGCAGTAAAGTTTGTTCATTTGTTGTTGTTTCCGTAACTTCATTTCTTTTTACATAGACAGGGATGTCAGCCCTATGCTGAAACCCCCAACCTGGAGGACCAGGGTGTTTGCTTTAGTCTGACCACTGCCCGCGCAAACCTGTCCAGCTTGGTAGAACCTTCCAGGAGTAAAACTCCCGCTGGCATAGCTCTGGGAGTAATCAGGGTACACAAGCCGCCATACCTCGACTAGGTATTGACACCAGTGATGGCAAAAGCAATCCCAGATTCGTCAAATGTGGTGGCTGACGTTTTATCCAGATGTCCTCAAACAGACACTGATGTGATGAATTGACACTGCTGTCAAACTTTCCTACGGCACACGCTTGAAACTGTTAAGACGATCCTTCAGCAATATATCGGCATATCCTGATCGAACCTTGGTCAAACAATTCGCTCACACTCTTACGATATGTCTTATGTGACGATCCATCAGCAATCTACCAGCCCACCCTGATCGAACATTGGTGACACGAGTCTCTCAAAGTAATCTCTTGCAATAACATTGTGTGAACATTCAAGTGTTCTGGTGGATTTTGTGTGCTAACTAATATTATCACTGACTTGCATCTCATGACGACAGAACTCTCAGTTGTAGCTGTGTTCAGAAGCACATGCTGTTTTGTTTTGTGGCTAGAAAACGTGTTTTCTGCGCTATTAACAATCTTTACTGATATATTTGTGTATTCACATGACAAAAGACCATTATTACGGCCACAGCCTTCGTTATCTTTGCTATAAAAACTTGCTGCTGGATATATTTGGATATATTTGGGAATGTGGTCCCATCATTTGACATTATCTCTTTAATTTATTTTAATTTAATTCTATTAAGATGTAATCTGACTTGTGATTTTTTTTTTTTTTTACAATAACTCTTCTTGTGTTTGAAATTACAATTCTTTAAGGGGGATAACCACAAATTTTTTTTTTTATCCACGCATCTTCACAATTAATTTTCTTTTCTTATGTCATTAATTGTCTATAAAGCAATACTGAGGCATACATTTAATTTAATGTAATTATTTTTTAAAATTTCCCGATGTATGTAATTTATGTATGTAAACGGCACCAGTTTATTTGTAGTATGTACCCGTTTTACATACAGGACAAGTTTGTTTTTATATTTTTATCTTTTCTCTTTTTCCTTTTTATATGTGTTTCTGAAGAGTCATAAACGAGAATATTGGTTTGGTTCACCAGAGGTATAAATTCTCTTCGATATTTTACGAGACCCAGGTTTTTATTTATTCGGTTTCCTTGGACTTTGAGTGACATATAATGTAGCACTATCCATCAGAAATTATCCAAACTGAAAGCAGAACTTTAAATAAATTTCAACGATCCAATGATGTCCGTAATAATCCATGGTAGAAATTTCAACGATAACTTTATTTTACAAGTCCTCAATTTACACACTTGATTTCATCAAATATTTATAATGTCGGTTGCAGATTAATATTTCCTACTCTATTATATTACGTTGGAAACTGGTACCAAAGAGTGTTTGGTATTATTCCAGTTTCGTATGTATCTGTTATGTAGTGCAAAGTGTCATCGTCAAAACCAACTAAGAAGCTGGTGTATTTTGAACGATGGGAGAGTGAAAGACAATCTGGGAGCTAATCTCCAAAATAATATGTTCAACCTAATCTAAAAATGTTCAACCAACACAAATGACTACTTGTCATTGTCGTATATATCAAATAGAACGAATCTATACCATTACTGTATCAAAGCGAGATACAATGTCCAATGTCAGGGGTAAGCTAGCTTGAGTCTATCTGAGTCTACTTCAACATCGGTCTGTCTCAAAAACACGACCATCTCGTTGCAGGGTCAGTAGCTAAAGACTGCTAAACATTAGTCTTCATAACGGATGTCTTTTAGTCCAAAGAATCTATTGGCTAAAACCACTGGTTACAATCATTTGTGCACCACTTATGTATATGTCATCGTTACTACACTAGATAAGTTAACGTCATTATGTCGTCATTTCCTATAACTGTCTTTGGTGTCTATGTTAAGTTTCTTTTGTTTTATAGGTTAATTATGAATTACGTCATCAGTCTCCGTTGTCTCTTATGTTAGATGGATGTGATAAAAGGTTTAGATGTTAAAAATTATAAGCTATCCTGGACAAAAAGATGTATCAGAGGATACTAGGATAGTGCCAGATAAGAGACTGGTTTTATAAGTAATACCGCCTTCTCTGAAAAGAGCAATGGTGTATAGACATTCAAGTGAGGTCCAGCTATGTAAGTTCCCAGAGTAAAGAATGATGATGATGAAGTTCTCTGGGTCCTTATCCGCTACCTCTTGAGATCTCACCAAGAGTATGCTATCTGTGTTTTGTTATTTGGTAAAGTGTCTAGGGTAATGTATTTTAACAGTATGAATTTTAAAACAGAACTTTAACTTTAATGACAATTAAGCAAGACTGTTTTCAATTCATAATTACAATTTAATGGTCCTGAACATCAATCTTTTTGTCAGGACTTTCAAACTCAAGAAAATGTTTGTTACAGAATAAAAATAAATAGGTTGGACACTCTGTCAATGTCTTTTAAACAAAAGAGGTCACTGAAATGTCTACATCCAGTTCTTGTTTCTATGCTTGATAATACCACTATTCTGTAATTGGAAGGTCTGTTGTTTTCATCCCTTCAAGGTAAAGTTTATTGTGTGGAATTGGATTTAAATGAACTATCATGTGCCGGTTGTAACGGACTTATCTTGAACTTTATTGATACAGTTGGCTTATAAGTATTCAGGTTCACCAAAAAGTTGTGCTTCCTGGACCAAAATGAGGAGTTTAGCTGCAGGTTATAGTATGAGCATTCAACTCCCACGTGTTCTTCTTCCCCAGGTTTCTGCAACAACTAGGTCTTTGTAATTCAACCCTCAAGTAAAGAATCTTCACATACACAAGCTAACCAGCCGTAAAGGGCTTTCACACTGATCTTTCAGTCCAGACGGCAAAAGCTTGTCCTTCTGACTCGTTCTGAACATGTCAGCTTGGCATGCACACATTTAATCTAATGGCGGACTTTACAAGCAGTTGTTAATTTTTATCAACTACACCTGACCAATCAGATGACGAGTTAAAAAAATTAACTATTTCCTAGGCTATAGAATTTGAGCAGTTTTAAGCGAGTTTGTCTAATTTGACCGAATTTGTTTATTTTATATCATAGTTATTTGTGAACCGATTTTAATTATCAAAAGTGATAAATAAATGGCCAATTATTCTCTATCTTTCTATATAGTTTTCCTTTATTTATTCATTTGCATTCAAATGGGGTAAATTTTTTTTGTAATTAAATTTAATCTTAACCTGTGAAAATATTATTAAATTAAATTTTTCTAAGTTAAGAAAATTTTATATGAGGGAATCTCTATGTGTATATGTTAAGCAATATCAGCGCTATAATTTGAGATATCACTTACATTTTAAGTATCTTTAGTTATCAAGAAATAAATTATTTAAGTTCGGTCAAAAACTCAAAATGGGTATTATTTCCACTTTAACCAACTTTTCTTGTCCCTACACAAAAAGGAGGTAACGATTTGATTGGTTGTTAAATTTTACTACGTTCATCGATAAATATTGGGGTGGGTGTGTTGGGGGGGTGGTAACTTTTAACTTGTTTTCTTAGAAAAATTCAAATACTCTTAGTTAAATGTTGGCGGTAAATTTGACTAGACCCTCAGACAAATTTCAAATATTGTAGTTATTTATAGATTTAGGAATACGTTAGCTAGTTCGTTTTTGAGCGGGGAATTTGAGCGTGTTGTGATACGGATTCACTTTACTACAATGGAATTGAGGGTATCTTTTATATAATGTTGTCATCAATCCGTTTACATGTATTTAACTTTCTTGTTTCTTTGACTGATGTACATATGACTGACGTCTTTCTGTCTTGCATCATTACTTCAATTAGTACAAATGCATATATTTTTTAACTTATTGACACTGTTATGTTTCAATTCTGGCCGTATTTCCGGTTCCATACGTTATTTGATGTCGAGTATCAAATAAATTAATAAAAATCACAGAAATTTGTATTTTTTTTCCGACCAGCCTGAAGTAATTGTTAAAGAACAAGTATTAATATGTTATGTATTGTTGCCACACACAGGCATATAGCCATTGTTATTGAGGAAATATGTCTATTTGTGGTAACTCATGTTTTTATCTTACATTGTTTGTAAATTATATTGAACGCTGCTTATTTAGTATGTCATCTGTTGTCAATGATGTAACGCGTTTGCACTAACTTATTCTAACGGCTAATGTTTGTGGCCTTTCGTTACTTCAAGTCGTCCAAGTAAGATGTGTTTTTCAAGCTCCCAGAATTGTGGAGAAATGTTATATATTTAAGTGGCATAAACTAACTTCGAAGGCCGTCACTATATTTTCTAACGTGACAGCGCCATCTTGTCACTACCATAGTCTCCGTGGTTTAGTGCCTTTTTGCCACATTATCTTCAAGAAGAAGTTTGCCATCTCCACAACGGACTAATGGATCTCCTACACTCTGATAGACGTCCATCTCTTGATGTAGCGCTGTCTTCCCCTTGCACGTTTACCTTCAACTCTCCCTTCTGTTATGGTCTTCTGCAAGGTGTTATGCCTTTTTATGTGGCCAAAGTATTTTAGCTGCCGAACTTTGACCTCTCTCATTAGTTCTCTTTTCATACCTAGATTTTCTAGGACCTCCTTATTTGTTTTCATCTCTTTCCATGAGATACGCCCCATTCTTCTATATATCCACATTTCAAGAGCCTCAATTCTTTCTTCCAAATGCTTATTCATCGTCCATGTTTCTGCACCATACAGAAATGCAGAATATATAACTTTATGTGGATGTCAGTATATGTTTCAAATGTAGCTTTGGCCATATTTGTGCATCTGCCATCTTCTGTTATTATATGACCAAGATATACGTAGCTCTTGACTTGTTCCAGGATTTTCCCATTTACGCTTATCTTTAATGTGGGTTTATCATCTGTTTTGCTTTCAGCTAACAACACGGTATCATCTGCATATCTAAGGTTGTTTATTGATCTTCCATGAGTTCTCCTGGTGGTTTAGTGCTTTTTAAATTTAGGCAGGGGGACAGCACACAACCTTGTCTGACACCTCTTTTTATGTCTATGTATGGTGAATAATTCCTTCCCGATCTTACTGTAAGATTTAATACTAAGCCACAATAAAGCCCAAAGATAGTGGTGTGTTATATTTGATAGTTGTGGTGTATATTTGTGTTTTCGCTCCTTTAAGAGCAATAATCGCGTGTGTTATTTGCCTAGCGCAATTAATACGCGCAGCGCAGTAAGTTGAGTGATTCGCCCTAGGGCTTATATAAAGAGAATGTAAGCCTGCGAAAGATTCTATAGCCCCAGACCTAGGGGTCTTTTATATTTGGACATGCGCCCTAATATAACCGACTAGGTTGAACGGGACGCACCTCGCCAAAACGAGGCAAAAGGTTTACATAAAAAAAGAAAGATTCTATTCTTTCAAGAGCCGCCCAAACGAGAGAAAAACAAAGATACGAGGCATCCTGTGTGGGTAGAAGAAGAACAAAGACATGACACGTGAGATTAGCAATTGAGCACTGGCTGGGTGTTTGGTTTTGTTCGCTTTCTTTTAGTTGTCTAATGTTTGCTCCATGTGCTTGTTGTCACTGACAGGGTTGTATGAATAAATACAGCCCCTGCCTTAAGAATCAGAGTTTTATTGTTGAATCGGGTCGGTTGCGAGTGTGCAAGAGAGTGATCAAATATCACATCATCATCATCATCTCGCCCACCCTATCACAATTAGCGTCGTCGACAGGATAGGCAGACAGTGACACAGAGCAAACAGCAAACGAACAAATATTGTAAACACCCAGCGGTGCATTCTTGCAGAAAGATGGCAAATGCGCCTATGAAGGTAGTGTACGTGAAGGTGCCGGAGGTAAGGAGATTTGGTGGAAAGGCAAGTCCCACTTGGCAAGAGTTTTTGAACGACGTAGAGGCCGTATGGAAGGTGGCGCCCTTTTGTGCAGAAGACAAGACAGACGTGATCTGGAATAATGTCACACCAATGGTCTCTAGGGAATTACGCATACGCGGTGGAGCCAAGGCCAGCCCTGAGAAGTTACTGGAAATTGTGGAAGAAGCCTACAGCGAGCGACCGCTAGTCAATGAGATGACTAGGAATTTCCAGGTCGTGAGTCAGGGGCCTAGGAAATATGCTGTTTTCTGTGATGTATTCGTACATCAGACCAAGATCTTCAGGAAGGGATTCAGGAGTCTAGCGAGGAATGAACGAGTAGCATTTGACAGCAAACCATCTGTCCAGGGCATGGAAGCAATCTTTGTATACGGCATTGACGGTCAGGAATGTAAGGGCAGCAGGAGGCCACCCATGGCACAGAGGAAGTCTAGAAAGATAAGATGCTACAATTGTGGAGACCTGTCAGACCACATGGCAGCCAAGTGCCCTTAAGGCCTGGTTCCGAAGAGATGTTTTCAATGCAAGTCCACTGAACACTTGATATCTGCCTGTCCCTCAAGGAGCTCTTTCCCGAAGCGTACTGTCACAACTAGGTTGCCTTTAGGGTGCAAGCCAAGAGATGGCAGTGACTACTGTCACCCTAAGGGCGCCAAGAAAATTGGTCGTCGTCTAGGGGAGGGAACCCGTCCTAAGCAGATAGGAGGGAGTGCACATCAAGGTTCAGAAGAGGAAACTCATCTAAAACAGATTGTGAGGAATGTAAGCCACTGACAATACAAAACGAGTGTAAAGCACTTCAGAAGCAATCCCCCTACAAAGTCGACAGCTACATGCACTGACAAGCAGACGTCACAAGCAAGCAGCGACGCGGCACAAGTAGGCGAATCTTCTAGACCACAACAATTGCCAACCCGACAACGTACAACTAGGGACATGACGACCAAGAGGGTCTCCAGCAGGGTTGTACCTGTTACAGAACCTCAGCCCAAAGCATCGCTGCTCAGAAAGAGTCATGCGCAGCACCAACGATCCGAGAGATTTTCACTGAAGCGCCAGAGGTAGTGATGTTGTCGGGACGACAACAAAATCAGGCTGGGAATAAGTGACAGCGCCATCTTGTCACTACCATAGTCTCCGTGGTTTAGTGCCTTTTTACCACATTATCTTCAAGAAGAAGATTTATTACTAGGCGACAATAAAGCCTAAAGATAGTGGTGTATTATATTTGATAGTTGTGGTGTATATTTGTGTTTTAGCTCCTTTAAGAGCAATAATCGCGTGTGTTATTTGCCTAGCGCAATTAATACGCGCAGCACAGTAAGTTGAGTGATTCGCCCTAGGGCTTATATAAAGAGAATGTAAGCCTGCGAAAGATTCTATTCTTTCAAGAGCCGCCCAGACGAGAGAAAAACAAAGATACGAGGCGCCCTGTGTGGGTAGAAGAAGAACGAAGACATGACACGTGAGATTAGCAATCGAGCACTGGCTGGGTGTTTGGTTTTGTTCGCTTTCTTTTAGTTGTCTAATGTTTGCTTCATGTGCTTGTTGTCACTGACAGGGTTGTATGAATAAATACAGCCCCTGCCTTAAGAATCAGAATTTTATTGTTGAATCGGGTCGGTTGCGAGTGTGCAAGAGAGTGATCAAATATCACATCATCATCATCATCTCACCCACCCTATCACACTAAGATGGTCCTGAACTTATACAGAAGTTAAACTTCCTACAGAGAAGTAAGGCTAAGTATTTTATATTCACGTTTTCTGGTCCATATTACTTTGGTGTCGTTGCTTGACTCGCAAATCTAGTACAGCGGCCAGGACTGAATGATTGAGACGATGTATATTGACGCCTAACTACTATGAATGCCTATCGGCATATAGGGCTCGTGATCCTTGGTTGGTAGCTTATCTAGGAGAAAGAACTCTGAATTCAAACCACCGCTGCCTTGCGGGAATATCCATTTATGGAATTGGCTTCGAGAGTAAACCCTGAGGATAAATTTAGAGTCGGAGTCCCTAAGGCAGTCTAATGTCGATTTGACATTATTCTGACAACTCCTGCGACGTGGCTGGTACCAAACTGTATCGGCTACTGCCGTTCCTTTGGATCTACCAGCTGTGTGGAGAGGGGGAACATGCTGCATGGGCAACAACTTGATCTCCATAAAACTGTGCCCAAGCTCGCGCCCTGGAGAGGACACTCCAGCTTCACCCTATAGGTGTCGGCAAAACACGAGAAGTAGCAGTTACCGGTTATAAGCATTTTGCCCAATTGGCGTAGGGCATGGCGCCAGGGGCTACTTCCGACAGTGGGAGAGGTTCTAGGATCTCACTGGACAGCTACCGCCCGCTTCAAGCTGGGTAGCCCCCAGTCAATAAGGGGTTGTCCCGCCACTGTCTGCTTTCCCTATTGGGTGCATGGGGATTAGGGTCAAACCAGAACTGTGAACAGAAAATTTTGCACCAAGCAATTATCAGAATAATAGAAATAAGCAAACTCTCAGATTTGGATGGTGGAACGTCCGGACTATGTTGACTGGACTATCCGAAAACCTACAGGACGTAAGTGATGTAAGGAAGACAGCCATAATTAATGATGAGCTTAAACGACTTGAGGTGGATATAGTTGCACTTCAGGAAACGCGTCTGATGGGCTCTGGAACGGTGAGCGAGAAGGACTACACATTTTATTTGCAAGGGGAAAGATCTTAATAAAACTAGAGAACACGGAGTAGGTTTTGCGGTCAAAAAATCGCTAACTAAAATGGTTGAGCCAGGCGAGAATGGATCAGAATGCCTGTTACCGCTCCGCCTGCAAACTAGCACAGGTCCCATCACCCTTGTCAGTGTGTATGCTCCTACTCTGTACTCTGCCTCAGAAGCTAAAGATGAGTTCTACGAGAATCTAGCAGCGGTCCTCAAAAGCATACCTAAGCAAGAACAGCTTGTTCTCCTTGGTGACTGTTGTATGTGTGTGCGTACCTTGTTGTCAGTGTTGTGCATTCCATTCACAGCACAATAAATAAGGCGTTGTATAAAGAACGACCATTTATTAACTCCAATAGAACACACATGTTGACAACTAGACGAACATGTACACGATTACAAACATGATAAGGAACGTCTGTTCCCAGCTGAACTGTCCCCAGCAACAACGGTGAAAAGAAGGTCTGGCTGTTAACAGGTCATGTCGACAACATCCGGTTCGTGCGGTCATCGCACATTACCGCACAAAGCCGATATAGCAGGAACGAAGCTGGCGTTCCGTTCTAAACTTTAACAGTTCCTCCCCAGCAATTAAGAGCTCGGATCGAATCTGACAACTGGTTTTCGTTGTCTTTGAGATCTTCGTGGAGGCACTGCAGCATCCACCACACTTCTGTCTTCTATAACAGGCTCTGGGGCGTCAAGCTGTAGATCAAGTGCTGCCTTGGTAACTTGATCCTTGATGGCTTTGTTGAGTAAAAAGTCATCATAGCTATCGTCGGAGGGTGGTCTGATCTTCATGAGACTTCCCGGTCTTAACTGATTCTGATGCTTCCGTACATTCATGTTGTTACTTAGATGAACTGTATACATCATACGACCGATAGTTCTTATAATGTGACCATGCACCCAAGGATCACCTTTTGAGGAATAGTTCCTTACCCACACAGGGTCTCCAATTCTGAATCTTGATCCTTTAACTTCAGCTGTTTCACTTCTTCGTTCTTGCTGAGGCATTAGCAATGACAATTGTGTTCTTGGCTGACGGCCATGTAACAACTCGGCAGGGGACTTGCCAGTCAAAGAATTTGGTGTTGTCCTGTAAGCGAACAGTAGTTCATCCAGAGCTCGATGTCGTGTCTTCCCTCCCCAGCAAATCTTTGCCATTGAGGTTTTGAAGGTGCGGACAAAGCGTTCTGTCTCTCCATTTGAAGCTGGATGAAATGGAGCCGTCATGAGATGCTCAATTCCACGTAGTGAACAGAACTGTTGAAACTTGACCGAAGTAAACTGTGTTCCATTATCTGAAACAATTGTGCCAGGAAAACCTTCGTGAAGGAAGATCTTAGCTAGAGATTTCATTGTTGCTTCAGTTGTCAAGGAATTCATCGCAACAATATATGGATATTTAGAATATGCATCGACAACTACCAGCCATTGTTCATCCATAAAAGGACCTGCGAAATCGATGTGGATTCTCTCCCACGGACGTTCAGCTATTGGCCATGACTGATAATGTTGATGCGGATTACTCTGGTTTGCTCTGCATGCATTACAGTTTACTGATAACGATAGTATGTCCTTGTTAATGGTGGGCCACCAACAATGCCGTCGAGCCAGTTGTTTCATTCGGATTATGCCGAAGTGTCCTTGATGCAGTAAACGAAGGACTTTTTCACGAAGAGAAGTGGGTACAATCACTCGGTTAGACTCAGCCTGCCATAACAGAATGCCTTTGTCAATTAATAAATTAAGGCGCCTATCAAAATACGGTTTTATGTCGCTGTTATTTCGTGACAGTGATTCTGGCCACCCACTGAGCACAAAATGTTTGACTTTATGAAGAATCATATCTTTAGCAGTTTCAGATTCTACCAAAGCAGAGTCCAGCGGAATATCAGCTATGGCATCATCATTTTCCATGCTGACATTATAGCATAATGCTTCAGACTTGTCAAATGCAGGATCTGGTCCCATAGGTAATCTTGACAGTGCGTCGGCATTAGCATGTTTCGTTGTTGGCCTATGTTTGATGACAAAGTTGTATGACATCAATAGAATGGCCCATCGCTGCAATCGCTGCATGGATAACACAGGCACTTTGTGATCAGGCGAGAAAATAGACAAAAGAGGCTTGTGGTCTGTCTGCAATTCAAAAGGTTTTGTCACGTCATAGAGATACTGGTGAAATTTCCGTACTCCAAAAATTATTGACAAGCCTTCCTTTTCAATTTGGCTATAGTTTTTTTCTGCTTCGCTCATGGTCTTGGAAGCAAAAGCTATTGGTCTCTCAGAACCATCTTGGTAACGATGTGATAATACTGCTCCTATTCCATATGAAGATGCGTCTGTAGCAAGTATAATAGGCAGGTTTGGATCAAAATGTACCAATCTAGTTGCTGTTATGATAGCTTTCTTAAGAGCTTGAAAAGCTCTTTCCTGATCTGTGGACCAGAAAAATGGCGTTTCCTTCTTTCTTAACTTATTTAGTGAAGCAGAAAGTTCTGAATAATTATCAATGTACTTATGATAATAATTTATTTTCCCCAAGAAGGACTGGAGTTGTGTTAAGTTTTCTGGGCGGGGTAGCTGTTTGATAGCTTCGATGCCAGAGTCTGATGGTCGTATTCCTTCATCAGAAATAATGTTACCTAGGTACTCAACCTCAGGTTTGAAGAATTCACATCTGGACCAATTACACTGAAGTCCATGTTGTTCTAACCGCGTCAGAAGTTCTTCAAGTGTTTGCAAATGTTCATCATCTGACCTTCCTGTTATGATGATATCGTCCAGATAGTTTGCACAACCATTGAGATCTGTGGTTATCTGTTCTATAAAGCGCTGAAAAATAGCAGGAGCGCTCGAGATGCCAAATGCAAGTCTTTGGTACTGGTACAGTCCATGCTGCGTATTGATAACAGCTAGATTCTTAGATTCTTCATCCAGTTCAATTTGAAGATAAGCATCAGACAGATCTAATTTGGAAAACTTTTTTCCATTTTGAAGTTTATGAAATAACTCTTCTGGTCTTGGTAAAGGATACTGTTCAACTTGAAGATGGGAATTGATAGTAACTTTAAAGTCTCCACAGATTCGAACAGTGCCATTAGACTTTGGAACTACCACTATCGGTGCAGCCCAATTGCTTGTCTGAATTGGTTTAATGATACCAAGCTCCTCCAATCTTTGTATTTCTTTCTTTACTGCATCATTCTGAGCAAAAGGAACTGGTCTAGGCTTGTGGAATCTTGGGATTGCACCTTGACGTAGCTGTAAATATGCCTTAAAAGTCCTGCATGTGCCTAGTCCATCTGAGAATACCTTAGGAAATCTAGAACAAAGATGGTTCACCTTAGATAAGGCTTCTGATGCATGGACAGGTTCCACCATATTGACAATTTCAGGTGGCAGACTATTGTCCTCTGTGATTTTAAAACCAAATGCCTTGAACCACGGAGCGCCAAACAGATTCATGCCTTCTTGTGTATCAGCCACTAATAATCGAAGTGTTCGAACTTTATCTCATAATCTCACTTCTACGTTTGTCCAACCCTTCAGTGGTATGTTCACAGCGCCATAACCCTTGACTTGTGAGTTAATGGGCTGTAATCTCGGCATACCTATCTGCTCCTAACCCTTCAAGCCTACCATGCCACAAGTGCATCCTGTGTCAAGCAGAAATTTCACTGGGTGGTTATTCACCAGAACATTGATGTAAAATTTATTCTTCTGTTCTTCAATGCTGACAGTGTTTACATCTTCAGACTGACCCTTCCTTGACCTACTAGTAAACTTATCTAGACTAGCACTTCGACGTGAGTTGTTTACATGTGTAGTGCCTGTAGTTTTCACTGAAGCTCAGACGGATGAAATGTGTCCAATTTTTCCACAAAGATTGCATCGAGACTGTCTGTACTTGCAATCTGATCGTTCGTGTTTGCTATGACATGAAGGACAAGACTTCAGTTTGTTTAATCTCAAGCTCTGTGACTTGCTTCTGTCTGTAGCTTTTCTATCCAATGACGTGGCACGCTTTTGTTTATAAAAAGGTTTCATAACATTAATGTCTGAAGATACAGGTTTTTCATCTCCTCTTAAAGTTTCACTTGCAGCCAAAGTTGTTTCATATAATGCTGCTATCTGAGCTATCTTCTCAAGGGATGGATTTTTTTCTGACAATGCAGATCTTCTTATAAATTCATGCGGCGTAAATTGAAGAACCATGTCTCTAATATGTTCTTCTACTAGTGACTGTCCACAACCGTTCTTTGGGCATAAAAATCTACAGTCAGTCGATAGACCACGAAGTTCAGCAATCCACTGCGCATATGACTGATCTGGTTTCTTCCTGGATTGCCAAAATTTATGACGAGCAATGATCAGATGTGTTGAATTTCGGAAGTGTGTTGTCAGCTTAGATGTCAGTTCTGTGAATGTAAATTTGGATAGATCTTCTGTTCCACATATCTTCTGCGTTAGCTGATATAAAGATGAGCCAATCCAAGAAAGGAAATAGTGCCTTTTTATCAGGTCATCTGTTTGCTGATGAGCATCAAAATGATGATTTAGTCGCTTAAGATAAATGTCCCATTTATCCTGTTCTAGCTTAAATTCAGGGAATGCAGGAATGTGTTCTTTGATTGGTGTATAATGTGGTGCCAATGCTCCATCTGAGCTGCTGCTAGTGGTTTGCCTCTGCAACAGGAGATCTAATATTTTTCTTTGGTCTTCACTTTGCTGTTTCATTTGTTCATTTTGCTGTTTCGTTTTTTCATTTTGCTGTTTCATTTGTTCCATGAACATTTTAAGCAACAGGGTCATTTCTGATGCTTGCTCTGCCATACTGTGAAATTGTTTAGTATGGAGAACCAGTATTAACTTTGAAACCGCGAAGCTTGAATTGGCGGGGAAAATGTGAACGTAAGGATAAAATACTGCAACCTGGAAAATGTCCGTGCTACAAAGTTCTTATTAATATAAGCTTGCGTGTATGTAGCGACAACGACGTGTCAGAGCTTTAGTAAAGATCTTAGAGATTACCTTGGTTATATGTTCACTTAACCACTTAGGCCTACGTAGATTAGGATTTCGTGACGAAATATTCCCACAGCAGTCCGTTATCCTCGTCGCTAGTGTTGTATGTGTGTGCGTACCTTGTTGTCAGTGTTGTGCATTCCATTCACAGCACAATAAATAAGGCGTTGTATAAAGAACGACCATTTATTAACTCCAATAGAACACACATGTTGACAACTAGACGAACATGTACACGATTACAAACATGATAAGGAACGTCTGTTCCCAGCTGAACTGTCCCCAGCAACAACGGTGAAAAGAAGGTCTGGCTGTTAACAGGTCATGTCGACAACATCCGGTTCGTGCGGTCATCGCACATTACCGCACAAAGCCGATATAGCAGGAACGAAGCTGGCGTTCCGTTCTAAACTTTAACAGTGACTTTAACGCTAGAGTGGGTACCGATAATATTTCATGGCCTTCATGTCTGGGCAGGTTTGATATTGGCAAGATGAATGAAAATTGACAACGGCTCTTAGAGGTGTATGTCCGCCATGACTTCTGCGTAACCAACACCTACTTTCAGACAAAACCCCAACATAAGGTGTCATGGAGACACCCACGATCCAAGCACTGGCACCAACTGGACCTGATTCTCGTCAGAAGGCCACTCTCAGGTCTATGCTCTCCCCGCGCTCGTACCATAGTGCAGACTGTGATACAGATCACTCCTTGGTTTGCTGCAAAATCAGAGCACAACCAGGAAAACTCTATCGTGTCAGACATGAAGGAAAACCACGCATTGATACCAACAAGATGTCAGACCCTGTCATGATCGCTCAATTTACTGCGACATTCAAGAAAGTGCTCAGTAGCCCTCAGCGTGGTGATACTATTACAGAGAACTGGGAGCATCTACGGAACACCATTCAAAGTACTGCACTTGCCACCTTTGTTAAGAAAATGGCAAAGTCAAATGACTGGTTTGATGCTTCATCAGATGTGATGGCACCTGTCATTGAAGCTAAGCGCAGTGCTATGAATGAATACAAAAGTTCACCGAGTGCTAGAACCCTACAGATCCTGAAGGCTACGAGAAGCAAAGTTCAACAAACTGTTCGACGCTGTGCAAATGACTATTGGCTCCAGATCAGTGAGAGCATCCAGATCGCAGCGCAAACAGGCAACATTAAACAAATGTATGACGGTATAAAGAAAGCACTTGGCTCCCAAATAAGTAAGACGGCACGGCTAAAAACCATCAGCGGAGAGAAGCTAATCGATAAGGGTAAGCAGATTGAGAGGTGGGTCGAGCACTACTCTAAGCTTTACGCTAGAGAAAATACCGTTACGCCTGCAGCCCTTGATGCTGTCAAATGTCTGCCAACTATGGAGGAGCTGGATGCCGAACCAACATTAGAGGAACTCAGCAAGGCCATTGATAGCTTGGCCTCTGGCAAAGCACCAGGCAGTGATGGGATTCCTCCTGATTTAATCAAATGCTGTAAGCGCACGCTATTACATCCCCTGCATAGGATGCTATGCCAGTGCTGGGAAGAGACAACTATTCCTCAAGACATGCGAGATGCCAAGATTGTAACACTGTATAAAAATAAAGGAGCAGAAGTGATTGCAATAACTACAGAGGCATCTCTCTTCTTAGTATTGTTGGTAAGGTTTTTGCCAAAGTCATCTTAATGCGACTACACAAGTTAGCTGAGCGCATATATCCAGAGTCACAGTGTGGATTTCGAGCTGGTAGATCAACAACAGACATGATCTTCTCTGTCCGCCAGCTTCAGGAAAAATCAAGAGAGCAGAAAAGGTCTTTATATATCGCCTTTATAGATCTCACAAAAGCATCTGACCTGGTTAGTAGGGATGGACACTTCAAAATCCTCCTGAAAATAGGCAGCTCTTCTAAAATGCTGGAAATAATAAAATCATTTCATGACGACATGAAGGGAACAGTCCAATATGCTGGAAGCACGTCACAGCCCTTTGATATACGAAGTGGCGTTAAACAAGGCTGTGTTCTGGCTCCGACCCTCTTCGGAATCTTCTTTGCCTTACTCTTGAAACATGCATTCAGAGATGCAACTGAAGGAATATGCCTTCACGCTAGGTCAGATGGCCGTCTGTTTAATCTTTCAAGGCTGAAGGCAAAAAATAAAATCAGAAGGGTCACTATAAGAGACTTGTTGTTCGCTGATGATGCTGCAGTTGTCACTCAAAGCCAACTGTAGCTTCAGAACTTGATGAATCGCTTTACTAAAGCATGCAAGGACGTTCATTCATTCATAACCCTCCACTCCCAAAGGAGCATAGGCCTTCAACAAACACATGCCAAGTCCTCCTGTCACGTGCCATCATCTCAAGTTCTTTCCATGTTCTCCTCATCATTTTCACCTCTGTTTCCAACTCTCTTCTCCATGTGCTTCTTGGTCTTCCTCTGCCTCTCTTGCCCTGGGGGTTCCAGAACAAGGACTGCCTTGTAATGCTATCAACAGGTTTCCTCAGTGTGTGTCCTATCCATCGCCATCGTCTTCTTTTCATCTCTTGTTCCACTGGCACTTGTCTAGTTCTTGTCATCAGTTCCACGATGGTAACCTTGTCATACCATTTTAATCCCTCTATTCTACGCATGCACCCATTTATGAAAGTCTGTAGCTTTTTGGTGGTTGTCTTTGTTGTTCTCCATGTCTCCGAGCCATACAATAGGACTGACTTCACATTTGAGTTGAAGATTCTTATTTTCGTGTTGGATCCTATTTCTCTTGATCTCCATATATTTCCCAATGCAATGAAAGCTCCTCTTGCCTTTTGTATTCTTATTTTGATATCGCTGTCTGTCCCTCCAACTTTGTCTATATTACTGCCAAGATACGTGTATGATTCTACATCTTGTATTGGTGTTTCTTCAAGTTCAACCCTGTTATCATTACCTGCATTTATTCTCATTATTTTTGTCTTTTCCCTGTGTATTTTCAGACCCAATTGCTGTGACCTCTCATCGAGTGTTTTCAATTTGTCCTGCATCTGATTATAGTTATGGGACAGAAGAGCCAAGTCATCAGCAAAATCCAGATCATCCAACTGCTTAGTCAGAGTCCACTGGATTCCATTTCTGTTGTGTGTTGTCGATGATCTCATAACCCAATCTATTGCCAGCAAGAAAAGAAATGGAGACAAGAGGCATCCCTGTCACACTCCTGTTCTGATCCCAAACGGTTCTGTAAGCTGTGCTTCGTGAAGAACTCTGCATGTCATGTCTTCATATGTTTTTTTTAATTAAATTAATGATCTTCAGGGGAACTCCATAATGCCTCATCAATTTCCAAAGTGATTCTCTGTCTACACTGTCAAATGCCTTTTCGTAGTCCACAAATCCGATGTATAGTGGTGAATTCCATTCCAGACTTTGTTCAACTATTATTCTCAAAGTGGCTATCTGGTCTGCACATGATCTGTTTTGTCGAAAACCTGCTTGTTCATCTCTCAGTTTTTTGTCTATGGACTCTTTTAATCTCTCAAGGATAATCCTGTTTAATACTTTTCCTGGCACTGATAGTAACATTATTCCTCTATAATTTGTGCACTCTTGTAAATTTCCCTTCTTAGGCAACTTAACCAGATATCCTTCCTTCCATTCTGCTGGTATCTCTTCCTTTTCCCAGACTTTACCAAGTAATTTATATAACATCTCTGTAGCCGTGTCGATATCTGCTTTGATCGCCTTTGATGGAATGCCATCAGGTCCAGATGCTTTTCCATCTCTTAGAAGCTTTATGGCTTTCTTTATTCTTCCTTCGTTGGTCTTTCACCGTTAATTTGTAGCTCTTCTTCTGCTGGCTGGATGTCCGGCGGGTTTTGTGGAGCTGGTCTATTGAGAAGGTCCTCAAAATATTCTGTCCACCTCTTCATTTGCTCTTGTATATTGCTGAGCAGTTTCCCATTCTTGTCTTTTATGAGGCAACTTGTTTGCTTGTATTTCCCTGTTAGCTTCTTTGTGCTGTTATACAGTTCTCTCATATTTCCTTTGGCTGCAGCATCTTCTGCCTCTCTTGCCAACTCCTCAATATACTTCCTTTTGTCTCTTTTGATACTTCTTTTTACTTCTTTGTTTGCTTCTGTGTACACTTCTTGAGCCTTGGCTTTGGAACTTCTGGTTTTGCTTGTGTTTAACTCTGCTTTCTTGTTTTTTCTATCTTTTATCTTATTGATGGTTTCTGTTGTTATCCATGCTTTTTGTTGTCTTTCCCTTTTCCCCAGTATTTCTTCACATGTCTCCTTCCATACAGTTTTGACCTGCTGCCAATAGTCTTCTGTATTCTCTACATCTTCCAGCTGTTGGAGCACTTGGAATTTGTTGGATACTGTGACCGCAAATTTGTCTCTCGTTTCTTGATTTCTTAGCTGTCCTACATTAAACTGTTGTCTATAATTTTGCATTGCTGCATATCTCTTGAGTTTCATTTATACTTTGGCTATCAGCAGATGGTGATCTGATGCCACATCTGCTCCTCTATATACCTTTACATCCTGCAATGATGATCTATACTTCTTGTTTATGCATATATGATCAATCTGATTTTCTGTTCTATGGTCTGGTGATATCCATGTTGCCTTGTGTATTCTCTTATGTGGAAACATGCTTCCTCCTATAGCCATTTGATTTGAAGCACAGAAGTTTGCGAATAATTCTCCATTTTCATTCATTTTCCCATGACTTCTTCAAATCCGGTGTTGACTGTACCTATCTTTGCATTCATGTCACCCATCAAAATTGTGATGTCTCTTCTTTTTACTTTATCCATAATTTCCTGTAGTTTAGTATAAAATGCTTCTTTCACAGACTCTTCTTTGTCATTAGTTGGTGCATAACATTGGATGACATTTACATGAATTTTCTTTTTAGCTGTTTTGAAAGTAGCTGTTATTATTCTGGGTCCAACAGTTTCCCATTCAATGAGTGCTTTCTGTGCTTCTTTAGATAACATAAGAGCTACCCCTTCACTGTGGTGTGAACTTTCGTCTTCATGTCCTGAGGACAGCACCAATTCACATGTGATGAGTTTCTTCCTGTCTACCCCCTTCCACTTTGTTTCACACATTCCCAGAACCTCGATTTTGTATTCCCTCATTTCTGCTGCTACTTGCGCCACTTTCCCTTGTTCGTTTAATGTCCGAACATTCCAGGTGCCAAATCTGGAAGTTTTCCTAGAAGAAAGAAGGTTAGTCAGCAACACAGACTCCTTTCGGCTTTCTCTGTGTTGCATCATACGCCTCCCCGCGAGAGGACCTTCCACTGTCTTGGATGGCTGTGTTTTATTTTCTTTATTTGACTTTTCCATGTTTGTTGAAGTTTTTTGTGGTTTAAATTTTTTACAGGATGGGGTAACCGGCCCCATGCCCAACCCTCCTTAGTCGCTTTCTACGACATGCTTGGCAGGGGACAGTGTTACTATTCTTTGCTCCCCTTTCGGGCCCCGGTAACACACGGCTGTGTTCTGATTCTGACCCTCTTCGGGATCTTCTTTGCCTTACTCCTGTAACATGCATTCAGAGATGCAGCTGAAGGAATATGCCTACGCACTAGGTCAGATGGCCGTCTGTTTAATCTTTCAAGGCTGAAGGCAAAAACAAAAATCAGAAAGGTCACCATAAGGAGCTTCAGAACTTGATGAATCGCTTCACCCAAGTATGCAAGGACTTTGGCCTGACAATAAGTCTATAGAAAATGAATGTGCTGAGTCAGAATGCGGGTGCTGCACCAGTTATCACTATCGATAACTATGAATTGGCAGTGGTGCACCACTTCACATACCTAGGGTCTACCATTAATGACAAACTCTCACTGGATACAGAAATCGACAGCCGCATTGGCAAAGCTGCAGCTACCTTTGCCCGCCTCACATCGCGTGTTTGGGGAAACTCCAAACTCACAATGAAGACCAAAGCTGCGGTATATAATGCCTGCGTCACCAGCACTCTCCTATATGGCAGCGAGACCTGGACGACCTATGCTAAGCAAGAAAGAAGGCTCAATACCTTCCATTTACGGTGTCTACGCCGCATCCTCGGCATCTCGTGGAAAGATAAAGCGACAAATGTCGAGGTGTTGTCATGTGCTGGTCTTCAAAGTATGTATACACTGCTTAGACAGCGCAGACTTCGCTGGCTAGGCCATGTTCGCCGCATGGAAGATGGTCGCATCCCAAAAGATATCTTCTACGGACAATTAGCGGATGGCAAGAGAATAGTTGGGCGACCACATCTGAGGTTCAAAGATGTGTGCAAGAGAGATATGAGGGCACTGGACATGGATCCAGCAACATGGGAGGATGAAGCTGCCGATCGCACTAAGTGGCGATGCTATTTACGGCGCCAACTCAGATTGGGAGAAGAGAGGCTCACACAACCAGCAGAGGAGGGGAGAAAACGTCGAAAGGAGCACCATAAAAATAAGCAGCTGAGGGCTGTCACTTCAGGGGCACATTCCCATAGTCAGTTATGACTGAAGGGGCTATTATTATTATTATTACTATGAATGCCTTATCTATGGACTGACCATGCATTTGTATTTTTGCAGAGACCTCATTCAAGATTCTCCAACCATGCCATTGTTCGTGCGTTGAATAAATGTTGAACGAAAAGTATCGTGGACCAGTTATGTGCAGTGATGACCACACCCGTGTCCATTCGTGTTGTCAGCATGATGTATGAACGTTTATAATACTTTATACTACAAGAACTAAACTTAACAAGAAAACCCACATGCAACACATTGCACCATACGTCTTATGAGTCATGTGACCAAAATATTAATACGAATTATCATGAGAAGAGTGAGAAATAACATTAAACAATAAATCAGTGATGAACAGTGTGGATTTATAGAAGGTAAAGGCACAAACAATGCTATATATATTATAAGAACATTAGTATTAATAAAAAGAGCCATAGAATTGAAGACAGATATGTGCTTGTGCTAAGATTATACAAACGGATTTGAAAAAGTGAAACATGAGGAAATAATCAAAATGTTAGAAAGCATCAACATTGAGTGTAAAGACTTGAACAAAGTTAAGAACATGTACTGGTAACAAACAGCAGCTTAAGAATTTTCAACTAACTAGGAACGTTTCAGCAAGTAAAAAAGGGTGTCAGGCAGGGATGTGTGTTGTCATCGGATCTGTTCAATCTGTACAGTGAAAATATATTGAGATCTCTAGAGGACATGCCAGGAATATCATTTGGAGGACATAATATAAATAACTTGAAATACGCTGATGATACAGTTGTAATAGCAAAAAGTGAACAGGAGCTGCAGGAAATGGCTGATACAATAGTGATAGAAAGTGAAAATAAGGGCCTCGGCCTTAATTAGTAAAAAGACAGAAGAAATAGTCATCTCAAAGAAACGGGATTCTTCAGAATGCACTATCAAAGTACATGGAACAGTTTTAAAGAGGTCAATAAATTCAAATACCTGGACACATTATTAACGATTGATGGAAGATGCATCTTAGAAGTGAAGAGCAGGATAGCTCAGGCAAAAACAGCATTCTATAAAATGAAGAGTATTTCATGCAGCAATTCTTTGTCATTGGAAGTAAGAAAGAGAGCTCTTCGGTGTTATATAGAACCAATCCTGACATATGGGAGTGAATCATGGACAATAAATAAACAAGTAGGGAAGGCACTAGAGGCCACAGAGATGTGGTTTTACAGAAAAATGTTAAAAATACCATGGATAGTCAAAAAGAGTAATGAGGATGTCTTGAAAGAGGCAAATGCGCAAAGGAAACTTATTTCACGTTAGACAGAGGCAGTCCACATTTTTTGGCCATGTTATAAGAAGAGGAAAGCTTGAATACATCGTTACAACAGGTAAGATAGAAGGAAAAAAGAGATAGGGAAGGACAAAGAGAAGAAGAAGAGGGGAAAAACACTAAAAAAGGTGAAATAATATTAGGAACAGGATGAAAAAGAGAACGTTGTAAAAAAAAAACTTGAAGTTAAAGAAGAGAAAAAGAGGATTAAGAGAAAAAAAAGAAATGTTTGTGAGGAAGAAGAAAATAAACGAGTAATGAAGTCGAAAAAGAAAAGACAGACACAAACATAAGAAGTAAAAGGTTGCTCTGGAGAAACTTGGTTGTCGTAACATAGGGTCGGTATAGAAAACTGACAACAAGGTGATTCGTCTTACGAGTACAAACAACAAAGACATTATCTAACGTTGCGGCCACTATACTTTCGTCAGGGGAAGGAAATAAAGTGAGGGCTTTAAATAAAATAGAATTTAATAAAAATAAACATACAAAATTGGGTACTTCCCTAAAGGCGGCAAAAATCTAACACGTCCGTCGATAGGAGAGCGCCAAATGTCGAAACATAACCAATGTCTGATTTGTCAGTGGTCGTAATAAGATACTAGCGTGTCGAGGGCATCTTCCTACAACTTATCACCTGAAAGGTAGAAAGAAAAGCATATTTCTTGTTCTAAAATATATGTACTAAAGTGTATACTGATATTTTAGGCAGGTTGGCGTAATTAAAATTAATGTGATCTGCACGTTACCGGTACAAAAATGATAAGTTTGCACACGAGGCGTGGTAAAACAAGCCGTGACCTTCGACCACTCGGTTCAGACAACACTTTATGTATACAGCCTCGCAGACATCTTGTGTATGACATAATGGTAGCAGCAAGTAGCACATGAACTGGGCTTAGGAAGTACCATAAGCCGTTAGAAAAACAATGTCTAACGATAGACTATCACTGCTAATACGGCATTACTTTTTTCTCTTAGTACAGTAAACGCTTCAATTACTGGCTTCTTGCCAGGATGTAATGAGATGTTGAGCGGCCTCTAGCGTTTCTCAGCGGAAAAAAAACTTTAATTAATAATTTAAAAAAAGTAAAATAAGTATATCACTTCTAATAATCTGACGCTACCTGCATGTTTTGTTTTTAACGAATTGACGGACCCTGGTCACGTGAACAGATGTGTTTTATTAATCTCAGATTTCTTCTTTTTCATCATTCGTCATGAAAAGGACGTTGGTTGCGTTATGTCTGTTTACAGCAGAGCTGCGATATCTGCTCCTTTCGGCCAACACATCTGTCGCATAGAGATTATGATCAACAAATTTTCTATATTTCCTTCTTTTTCTACCCGTGTCCTTTATTTTATTATCGCTCTTTTATCCTATTCCTGTTTTCGCATTCGTTCGTTTGAGACATAAATATTATTTTTCCCATTCTCACTTTACCGTTTCTTTTTCTCATGCTTGATATGCATTCTATTACGTGAGATGTCAGCCCTGCAGTAGACGAATATGGTGTTAAATTCGCTTTTGCTCAGACATAGGATGAAACTTATTGTCTACATTTTCACCTGTCACAGCGTTTCTCAGGCTGAGTTTCTCGGGGAGGTGTGAAAACTGCCACCACGCATTCGCTCACAGCAGACATAACGTCTAGCATTTGCATCTGACACGAACACTCACGACCATTTTCTTAGCAGTGAAGTGTAATATGACACTCATGCAGCGCTCTGGAATGAGACATATAGTCTGGTTTTTCCATGACACTCACGCTCTACGGTTAAGTTTCTCAGCGTAGGTGTGAAGACGCACTAGTGTCAGTTTACGGCTAGAGTCTGAATTAAGGTGAAGTGTTAAGAAAGGGGAGAGACCGGCGCTATTTCGGGTTTTGAAAATAACGCTCATCCTTTGTCCGTTGAAGATATATCTACCGAGAGAGTTTTAGACAAGTCACTCATTCTCCATTTGCAGTAGACGTGGTCACTTCGTTCTAGATACTTAAACTTATAAGTGAAACTCTTAGTTTCGTTGTGATACCGTAGTTCTGTGTTGAGGTAAATATTATATTAAGTATCTAATATTTTGTGAAGTGTTTAAAGTGATAATCGCTTATTTCATATTTCACTAGTTAGATTCTGTGCAGAGTGCCAAAATTTAAAAGTCGGTAATATTCTCCAGTGACGTGGTTCAGTGGAAAGCAGAATAAATTAAAATTTTAAGCTTAAACTCAGGCAGCCATAAATGAATTTAATTTAACTGCTAAATACTCAGTCGAGAATATTTTAAAACTAACTTATAACTACATAGATTCATCACTGAGTATTGACGAAATACTTAGGTATTTCTAATTTATGATGATTGATTTTATGAATATAACTTATTTCACGGGAGTGTTAAACGATAAGACAAGCTCTACGTTTGCAGGTTATAATGTAAGTTATATCCGAGGAATAGTATGTAATAATATTTTATATGATGTTGTTTTTCTTACATTCAGAGAAAACTGGGGTTAACTCAAACTTTGCCAGCGTTTAGTACAGAGACATACCTGTGAGAAACATAGACATTTCTTATCTTTAACCACGTGGGTTTTCAGGTAACATCTGTCTGACAGTGCGTGTGCCTTCAGAGATAGACATAATACCAATCCCACTAACGGGTTTTTTTAAGACTAAATGTCTATACTGGGCCTTTGAGCCAGGTCATATTTCTTCAAAAACTCTAATGTACATGCTGCCTTGTGGCGAGAATAGTTACAGAATAACATTAACTTTTCCGACATTTTTAACCAAGTGAGTGGTGAACCAAGACTATCTGTTGAAAGAAGTTGTCCACCGGTCATCTTCCTAATTAAGGGAAACCTCGTGTTTCTGACACTGTGTGCCCGCTGAAACCTAACTCTTACCTCGTGACTAAGTGACATTAACTTAAATCTGTAAATAAAGAACGATCGCATGAAGCGGACGCTCCCCGGACACGTTGAATAAAACCAAGATCTGCAGAGCTGGGTATCCGTTTTCATCCAAAAGATAGACAGATTAAACGAAGTGTACACTAAGGTTTGCGCCAGACGGCGAACAACAGCACGATTGTAGGTAAGGTTGTGCGAGTCAGGGCCCTGATGAAAGAGCCGAGTGAAAGTAGACTGAGTGATGGTTCTATGTTTGATTCACCCACCTCGTAATTTTCCTTATGCCAGATCTGTTGCTAACTATATTTTCCTTAGGATAGACCATACTCATATCCAAGTCTGTTCATCATTTTTAACAGGGAAAATATTAGACCCAATCATATGTATCTGTGACTCTTTGGGGCTATCATCTTTCCTTCTAACGGGACTGTGGGCTACACATCGAGGAGAAGGATCATACTGTGGGTCTATCATCCTTATAGCAATACCATGATTTTTTTTGACTTTCTGTATTAGATTTGATGTAACTTTATATGTTGTGAGAGAAGTTTATTCTGATAAAATAAACTACTCATAAACTTATTCTAGTGCGTTGGTCAGCTCGTTCCAAAATATCTATATAATCATCGTTATAGTTTTCCAACGTCTGTGTGTCTAACTGTCGTCACTTGTATGTGCGTGCACGTGAGTGGATAGAGATATATATATATATATATATATATATATATATATATATATATATATATATATATATATGGTTAGACTGTCTGACTCCTCTAAATCTGTCGTAGAAGATAGGCAGAGAGAGAGAGAGAGAGAGAGAGAAGATTTCTCGATCTCAGAGACAGCCTCTATCACATTCTACCATTTCACTCGTGGAAATCTATTTCTCTATTTTATCATATCTCACTGAGCTATCACCTATTCTAAATCTATTCAGAAGGGACCAACCCAAGTCTTAATTCTCCTATCAAAAATCTACGACAACATCCGACTTCCGCACGGCATTTTTTTGGGACAAAATTAGCCTTCCCTCTTCAATCCCTACTCACTCATCCAGACTGCAGTGATGCAACCTGTTTCCAGGACCACCACTTGGAGGTGGAATAGGGTCTTGGTCAGCTCTGGTTCGCTGAACCTGACGCAAGCAGTCAAGCTATGGGTCGCTGACTGCATTCTCTATTGTTGCATCTTTGGGTCCCGATTTTATTTTGTTTCTTTTGCCTTGAGATCAGGTGGAACTCGCGGCTCGAATGAGCAATCTCGTGCGGCTATATATATATATATATATTCATGGAAAAAAGTAAGTGTGCAGCACTCAACAGGGCACTGTTCGTGTGTTCTTGGGTGAACTCAAATGCAAGTTGACACACATTTCTGGGAGAGTGTTGTTCACTTACCCGTGCAATTACAATTGGATCGCACTATTCATGTGGAGATAATCACGGTGCAAGATAAATCACGTGAAAAGTGCCGTAGGGGAGAATTTATCACAGATTAAAGTAAGGTAAGTGTGTAGCTCTAATCACAAGCATGTGAAAACGTAATCGTTGAAATAGAGAGTACCAAGAGTCCAACAGAAACATCTTTTTTGACAATGCCAAGATTGAACCAACAACAGCGAGCAATAGCTATAGGGATGTTAGTTGCTGGAGCGACTATATTAGCTGTATCACAACATTTCAATGTTCACAGGAACACCATATCACGCATTCAAGCTCGTTTCCACCAAACTGGATCCATTTGATCCACTGCTAATCGCCATAGAAGTGGCCGACCACGAGTTACCACCCCTGCACCAGACCGTTACATACGCCTTATGCACTTGCGTAACAGGTTTATTCAGGCAATATGGACTGATAGGAACATTCCAGGTTTAAGACCCGTGTCGTGCAGAACAGTGCGGAATAGGTGGACATACAAGGTACTGAAATCAAGATTTCATTTTTTCGTGGGGATGCCACACTGACTTTAGTTTTTATCTTTCTTTCATGACACTTTCACTAAAATCAAAGTGATCACTTGGTCTTTTATTCAATATTCAACCACATTGTGTGCCAAATTTTATTTCATTTCGTCCATGAAATCACGCACAGTGTGTGTGTGTGTGTTTTACACCCCGATCGTGAAATACTCCATTTCATGAAACGGACAAATGCAATAGGCCATATCATGAATTGGGCAAAATTTTGCCTATTCCGTGAACTGGCCTCTTCGCTTAATTATATTGTCTCAATAATATTGATCAAGGAAAGGAAAGAGTAAGATGTGTTGTTCTGAACTGGAATTTTGATCTTTCAACTCACAAATTAAAACGGGATATCAAGTTTTACATTAGTACAGTAGCCAGCTCACGGAGCGGGCTTTCCATTGCCCATTTCATGAAATGGCCGATTTCACAATCGAGGTGTAACATACGAGGGGCGTTCAGAAAGTAATGCACCACATCGTTTTTCTAAGGAGCTGTTTATTCAAAAAGCATGAAATTTATATACAATATACATGGATATGTCATGTAAACATCGGTATTATTCAACATAATCCCCATCAACTTGTACGGCTTTATGCCAGCGCGAAACAAGTGCATGTATTCCTAGCCCGTACCAGATTTTGTCTTGATCATGTAGCCATTTCTTCGCTGCATGAATCACCCCTTCATCTTCTTCAAACCTTGTCCCACGGAGTGCATCTTTAAGTGGACCAAATAGATGAAAATCAGAGGGTGCCAAATCGGGACTATAGGGTGGATGGGGTAGTACAGTCCAACCCAATTTGGTGATTGCTTCCCGTGTTGCCAGACTTGTGTGAGGGCGCGCATTGTCTTAAGGAGAAGCAGGTTTGCTGGATTCTTGTGCGGCCGAACTCTGCGAAAACGTTGATTGAGTTTTTTCAATGACTTAATGTAAGCTTGCGAATTGATTATCTCTCCTCTTGGCATAACGTCCACAAGAATCACACCTTCAATGTCCCAAAAGACAGTGATCATGACCTTTCCAGCTGAAGGAATTGTCTTGAATTTCTTTCTTCATGGTGATTGCGGATGATGACACTCCATTGACTGTCTTTTTGTATCAGGTTCAAAATGATGTGCCCAGGTTTCGTCACCTGTAACGATCGTAGCCAAAAAGTTCTCTCCATCATCATTGAAATGCTCCAATAATTCAGAAGAAATTGCATTCCTTTGCAATCGGTGGTCATTTGTGAGACTTCGAGGAACCCATCTTGCGCAAACCTTAGAAAATCCGAGAGTTTTTATAACTGCATTTGCACTACCAATGCTGACTGACAGCTGTAAGGCCAATTGTTGAGTAGTGATTCGCCTATCAGTAAGAATAATGCCCTCAGCGCATTTCAACATTTCTGCGTTGGTGGATGTGGCAGGACGTCCACAGCGCGGCCGATCAAGCAGCTCCGTATCTCCACTTCCTGATTCTTTGAACCCAGCGACTGAATGTACTCCTGTCGACTGCAAAACTTCCATGCACATCACATAGACGCTTGTGAATGTTCACAACAGTTTCCTTCTCTGCAACGAGAAATTCTATCACAATTCGCTGCTTATAACGCAAGTTGCTAACACGCTCCATTTCAACGGTTTAGGGCAGCCGTATTATTTAGCCGGTTGCAGTGCAATTTGGTGCACACAATTGGCACATGCCATATTTGAAGTGTGCAAAATTTCATGCTTCTATCTTCCTTATTAGCTGAGAAAAACGATGTGGTGCATTACTTTCTGAACGCCCCTCGTATATATATATATATATATATATATATATATATATATATATATATGCGTGCGTGCGTGCGTGCATGTGTGTATGTGTAATGTTCAGCCTCTAACGCCGTCCAGTTCATATCGTAACTTTCCTTTATTTTGTACTTAGTATCGGAGTTTACAAGAAAGTATCGACTTTAAGAAAACATTCGTACGAAATAAGAATAGCACAAATGATGTTCCTCCAGTGGTTGTCTTCTCCTTCTTCAAGTACCGCTCCTAGTGGTGCATGAGATCATGTCTTTCCACAACTTCCTGTCTCCAGTACAATTTATCAATTCTGCTGTTGACTTCTTTCCATGCCACGATGTAAAACTGTCCAATATTTGCTCTCTTTGTCTTCCCCTATCTCTTTTTCCTTCAATCTTACCCGTGGTCACGATTGTAAATAATGATAACGTTATATAATTAATACAAATATATAATGAAAAGTAGAAATAATAGGAGCCAAATAAATGTGGGAATGAGTAAAACAGAGATCAAAAGCTTAATTGAAAGAATAATAACTCACGTATGGACAGTAGAGTGGGATGGAAGCCTGAAGGGCAGACATGCATATAAATCGTTCAAGAACGTGCCAGGCCTATGGCGAACTAACAATTCCTAGCAGTAAGAAACTGCTTAGACTACAACTAGGAAAGAGCTATTTTAGATTGGAAGAACCTTACTCATCCATAACAGTAGATAATTTGTAGAGAATAGGTAGACCAAGAGAGTTGCATGATATGGTAATACAGTATACAACAATAACTGAAATTAATTTATTTTAAGGATCAATGATGGTGTGAGGAAAAATGGTAGTCTGATGTGGTACCTCTTGCAGGCCGGAATTTTTTCATCAGTTTTGCCAGAATTATTTTTGTACCTTAAAGCAGTACCTTTATAACTTCTAAAGTTTCTGAGTTATTACACAACAAAGACACACATAGTATACATCACAGTAAAGATAAATGAATGTAGAATTAGAATATGAAGGATTTTTAGTGATATTATACATATAGTATTCAGTTATGAGCAGTGGCGGCTTTCTTTATTGAGCTGTTGAGCTGCAGCACACCCTAAGAAAAGGACTGCAAACTGCTGTCTCTACTACATTATAATACATAATACGGACAGACCAAAAAATTGAGGTTACACCGGAAGGGTTGAATACAAAACAAAAAAAAATTATCTAACACCTTATTGTGGATAGGGCACAAACAACCGTGTGGAGCTGCAAACGATTTCAGTTCAAGTGACCTTGATCTCTTATAAGCGAATGCTTGTTATATATAGAGGCCAGCTGCGTTTGGGTTGAATTTATTTGACTCTTTGACTCCGGAACAACGCTCTGAGCGTGGTTTTTAGACTATCACGAATGAAAATTACGGCACAGGATGAAAAATAATTGCGGAGTCAAAGAGTTAACAAGTGCTGCATCAAAACACAGCTCCAAGTGCAATGAACTGTAATTAAAGGGAAGTTACAATTAAAATTTTAAACACGAGAAATAGCAGCATAAATGTCTGTGTAACCTGGTTTGAAACTCGGGAAACTGCTTCGACTGACAAGGATTACTCCTAGTTGCAGTAAACTTTAAAAAAAAACTTTTCAGATGTTCTTGACAGATTTTAGATGAGATAAGACACTAATCATTTGTGTCTGGGTTGATATTTTACATGGTGGTCACAATTTGTGAGTGTTATGTACCGTATAGTATTTTAAATGAATGAACAGTGCAGCACCCCCAATGACAACCCTCTGGAACCGCCACTGGTTATGAGTCATAATATAGACCACTTTCAAGAAAAGACTCATTTTAGTGAATGAAAAATATACTCACCAACCCATGCATAAACACTGAAATATTATCCAGAGAGCTCCAGCATCTTTTAAAATATCACTAATCCATATATGAATATTATTTACAAGTGTCAGCTTCCTGTGATATTTTGTTAATGTTTTACAGACCATCCAGCGAACCGTATAAACATTATAGACATTTGGAAAGAAAAAGGACATTAGAGGCCGCTTGAAGCTTTTACATTAAATCATACATTGTATTGTTATTATACAACAAAGACACACATATTATACATCACAGTAAAGATAAATAAATGTAGAGTTAGTATATGAAGGACTTTTAATGATATTCTACATATAGTAATCAGTTATGAGTAATAATATAGACCACTTTCAAGAAAAAACTAATTTTAGTCTATCAAAAATGTATTTACCAACCCATGCAATGGACTGAAATATTATCCAGAGTGCTCTAGGGTCTTTTAAAATATCACTATTCCATACATAAATATTATTTACAAGTGTCAGCTTCCTGTGATATTTTGTTAATGTTTTACAGACCATCCAGCGAACCATAAAAACATAGACATTTGGAAAGAAAAAGGACATTATAGGCCGCATGAAGCTTTTAAATTAAATCATATATTGTATTGTTTTTATACAACAAAGACACACATATTATACATCACAGTAAAGATAAATGAATGTAGAATTAGAATATGAAGGATGTTAGTGATATTCTACATATTTTATAGACTACTTTTTTAATAAAAACTCATTTTAGTGAATGAAAAATGTACTCACCAACCCATGCATAAAAACTGAAACATTATCCAGAGTGTTCCAGCATCTTTTAGAATAACACTAATCCATATATGAATATTATTTACAAGTGTCAGCTTCCTGTGATATTTTGTTAATGTTTTACAGACCATCCAGCAGACCGTACATCATCATTAAAATAAAAAAGAAGATATTCAAGGCCGCGTGAACTTTTAAATTAAATCATATATTGTGTTGATATTACACAACAAAAGACACACAAATTATGTTTCACAGTAAAGATAAATATATTTAGAATTATAATATTGGGGCTTTTAAGTGCTATTCTTCATATTATATTCAATTATCAGTAATAATGTAAACAATTTTTTTAAAATTCATTTTAGTGAATAAAAAATGTACCCACCAACCCATGCATAAAGACTGAAATATTATCCAAAGTGCTCCATGGTTTTTTTTTAAAAATAACACTAATCCATATATGAATATTAATTACAAGTTTCAGCTTTCTGTGATGTTTTGTTAATGTTTAAGAGACTCTCCAGCGGACCGTACTATCATTATTAAAATTTGGAAACGAAAAGGTCATATTCAAAGTAAATCATATATTGTATTGTACTTACATTATTATGCATAAACAATATGTACACAATTTTATGTGAAAGGATATTTATATTTTAGTCAATGGTGGCTTGCGTATGCCATATCTTGAAGCAGTGTTTTGGGTGGAGGTGAGGATAATCATCGCAACCCTCATAAATAAAATTTGTTCTTTTTGGAGAAATCTGGTTTGCTGCAGACTCTACATTTTCTACATTAGTTATCGTATTGATGGAAAATTGTTTAACCTTAGGAGGCTTCAAGCAAAAACCAAGGTTAAATCACACACCATCAGAGATCTTCTGTTTGCTGATGATTGTGCCCTCAATGCTGGCTCAGAGGCTGATCTGCAGCATAGTGTGGATAGATTCTCCGAAGCCTGCGATAACTTTGGGCTTACCATCAACACGAAGAAAACAGAAATCATGTACCAACCAGCTCCTTGCACAGTTTATACTGAGCCAGTCATCAAGGTTAATGGTGAGAAACTGAATGTTGTGAACACATTCACATACCTTGGTAGCACACTATCCCAGAACATTGTCATTGATGATGAGGTGAACATCAGGATCTCCAAAGCCAGCAGCACATTTGGCAGACTATACACCAACGTCTGGCATCGAAGTGGCATTAGTCTACAGACAAAGCTGAAGGTGTACAGAGCTGCGGTGCTTCCAGTGCTGCTATATGCATGTGAAACATGGACTGTATACAGGCGCCACGTAAAGAAGCTAAACCACTTCCATACAGTCTGTCTCAGGAAGATAATAAACATAAAATGGCAAGACAAGATCCCGGATACCGCCGTTCTTGACAGAGCTGGTATCCCTAGTATTGATACTATTCTGATGCAGTCACAGATTCGCTGGGCAGATCATGTAGTCCGCATGCCAGACCATCGACTGCCAAAGATACTCTTTTATGGTGAGATGCAGAAGGGTAAACGCTCCCATGGTGGCCAAAAGAAGCGCTTCAAAGACACGTTAAAGACGTCATTGAAAACCTTTGACATAAACCCAGACACATGGGAAACTGCTGCGCAAGACCGAACTGCTTGGCGCACATCTCTTCGTAAAGGTGCAGTGGCATGCAAATCATCCAGAAGAGCAGCAGCGGAACAGCGGAGACAAGCTAGAAAGGACCGTGAAATAAAACCTTCACATGAAGCAAACATTCCCTGCCCACACTGTCCGAGATCTTTCCAGGCCCGCATCGGGCTCATCAGTCACCTTCGTACCCATAGACTAACCTAACATATTCCTAAATAATTGGATGAACAGAGTGGTCTTCATCACCCGTGATGGACGAACAACATACACATTTTCTGTCTTTTTCTGTGTAAGCTATCATATGCTTAGCTCCTTCAAACCTCTGAATTGGGTTGGCTGTTCTTGGTCTTCCCGGGGTTGCCTTGATACTCCTCTGTGGCTCGGGCATTAGATCTGCGGCTCACTGAAGCAAAGCATCAATCAGAGATATTTTGAACTGTTTTAATGTCATTTTTCTACTGCCTGTGAGCCTATAGAGGATGAAAGCATTGGTACAAGTAATTTCCATTATCCAGTAGAATATTTTTTCCACCACTTGTTGCTGCGTCGTTTGTGAATGCCATAATACTCAAGCATTTGATAAGCACGGTCACATCCATTCATGCTCTGATTATAGTCATGGACTGTTATTGGCTTTGGTTTTGTCGTGGTAGGCATTCCTGTATTTGTTTTGGTGGAAACAATGATTACTGGCTTTTTTACTTTCTTATCCCTCCATCCAATACAAAGCAAAGATGAATCATTAGTTTGCCAGCATTTCCGTTCCATGTGTGGTATGGAAAGTGCTTTTATTTCTAATGGAAAGCCAATTCGGTTTGACTGGAGGGTGCCAGTAAAGTATTGCTTTTGCTGAAGCAAATAGTCAATGAGTGCCCTGGTGGTGTAGAACCTGTCTGCAAATATATGATAACCAGTTCCAATTTGCTGTAATAGAGTTCCAAAGACTTTTATTGCCATCCCACTATTGGTGTCTGTGCTTGGATCGTATGAGGTATTCGCTCCATAATACGTAAGTATGGATAAAACATACCCAGTGGTACTGTCAACAAGACCAAAACTCTTTATATGATACTTACTAGGCTTAGTTGCATTAAATTGCTTGTATTTCAATCTCCCTTTAAATCCTACAATCATTTCATCAACCGAAACATTTTCAAAGGGCGTAAAGGCATTATTGAAATTTTCAATCAAAGAGTTGATGAATGGTTCCACTTTACTTTTTCCCTCAGCATCAGGCTGTCCCACATGCAACATTGTTTGATAGATAGACAAAAATCTATCTCTTTCAAAGTTTTTGTGATAAAATGGAGCATAAAGGCAATCAGTTTCTGATGAATAATAGTCTCTAATAGAAGGTCTGGGATCAATGCCCATAGCATTTATTGTAGCCATACATTTTAACAACTCATAGTTTGATAGTGCTGTCCAGCTGGAAAATCTTGATCTTTTTAGGGATGGATTATTTTTAAGAACATTAAGTTTTGCATACTCATTTACAGAATGTACTATTGAATTTGCAATGTCATCAGTAAACAATTTCCTATAGCAGTCAAAAGGAGTTGATGCCTCACTAAGACCTAAGTCATCGTGTACTCCTGGTTTGCGACCATATTTGGGAAGAAATCTGAATGCGTTTTGGGTCTCTGTAATACTGATGTTTGGTATTGAAATCCATTCATTACTAATTGCCCCTTGTTGCTCCTTGGTACTAATGCTTTTCCCCCTTTTTGTCGATGAATTGGTCAAAATTTTTTGTCGTTTTGTAGCACTAGGGCCTTGCTGTGACCACGCCCCCTCCTCATTAGAACTATCTTCTTCGTTAAGTTCAAATTCGAAATCATCATTTTCACTTTCGAAATCATCATTCTCACTAAACTCGTCAAAGATACACAGTTCCCTAGCTTTTTCTACAGATAAAAAAAACCCTACGTTTTGATAAACATGATGTGGTTGGTTCGCTAGACATTGTCTGTATAAACAACAATAAACGCCGATCGAAAGCTGACAGATTTACCGTTTTTTTCACAGTGAAATTAGCTAGAACAAGCGTGTTTCCGAATCACAACTCAAAGATAGCGCTCTTCTGAATAAAAAAGAGCAACTTCCGTTATGTTAAAATACCAAATTACGAAAATACGGAACAGATTTCACGGAACACAAAAGTGACGTTACCAACGTCGTTTCGGCTTCGTTCTGGCCTTTAAGAGGTACTTGTATGGCAGCAATTTGGTGGAGGGCCATATTTTCAGGAAGATTTTGAAGAGTCCATCCCTGCTAACCAGGTCAAATGCCTTTGTAAGATCTAACAAGGCGATTTATAAAGGCATTTGCTGCTCTATTAATTTTTCCTGAAGCTGGCAGTTAGAAAAGATCATGTCTGTTGTTGATCTACCAGCACGGAGTTCACACTGTGACTCTGGATATATGTGCTCAGCTAACTTGTATAGTTGCATCAAGTTGACTTTGGTAAAAACCTTCCCAAGAATACTAAGAAGAGAGATGCCTCTGTAGGTATTGCAATCACTTCTGTCTCTTTTATTTTTATAGTTTTACAATCTTGGCATCTCGCATGTCTTGAGGAATAGTTGTCTCTTCACCAGCACTGGTACAACATCCTATGCAGGGGATGTAATAGCGTGCTCTTACAGCATTTTATTAAATCAGAAGGAATTCCATCACTGTCTAGTGCTTTACCATGGCTTTGCTGAGTTCTTCCAATGTTGGCTCAGCATCCAGCTCCTCCATAGTTGGTAAACATTTGACAGCATGAAGGGCTGCAGGCGTAACAGTATTTTCTCTTGCGCAAAGCTCCCGCCTCACCATCTGCTGACCTTTATCGGTTTGCTTTTATCAGCTGATGTTTTTTTAGCGGTGACGTGTTTCTCTTTTGGGGACCAACGGCTTTCTTTATACCTTCGTATATTTGCCTTGAGTTGCCTGTCGCTCTGCCGTCTGCATGCTCTCGCTAAGCTATAGTAAATAATCATTTGCACAACGTCGAGCAGTTTGTTGGACTTCATGATCTGAAGGGTTCCAGCACTCGAAGAACGTTAGTACTAATCGCATCACTAAGTTTATCTTCAACAACAGTGTAGCGAGAGGTTTAAATGTCTGACTTACAGATATCCTGGACACAAAGGTGTATCAGATGATACCAGGATAGTGCCAGGTAAGAGACTGGTCTTATGAGAAATACCCCCTTCTCTGAAAAGAGCAAGGGTGTATCGACATCACTAGTGGGGTCAAGCTATGTAAACCTTTTAGTGTGTTAATATTGGTGGGTACTAAAGGTCTATCTGCTACCTCTCTAGATCCCACATTGATTAATGGTTAATGGTTGTGTTATGTTTTACTTGACTAGTTATCTAGGGGTATATTAAATTATAATCAATAATAAATTCCAATACATAACTTTAAACTTAATAAAATTTATCAAGCAAGACTGAATGAAATTATTTACAATTTATTTGTCCTGAACCGTAATATCTTTTCCGGTCAGGAATACTCAAAAGAACTGTAATGGTATTTACAAATCAAAATAAATAAACTGGAAAGACTCTTCCATCATGAATAAAATGGGTCAAAGTCCTACTAAGCTCACTCTATGTCTATCTTAATATTTTATTCAATGTCCCTGGCTTGTAGAAGTTGCACCATTTATTATCGTCCTTGTATTCATCATAAAGGGAATATTTTATAAGTGTGAAAAGTTGGTGAATATCTGGATGTTCTGTGCAGTGGACCTACTGTCCACTTAACTGGGATCCTTGTAAATGATGATCTTATGTCCACTTGCCCTGACCACACAATCTGCAGCTCACGGCTTGGAAGCTGGGCGTAGTTCTGGGTTTCTGTAGAACTTTAGTCACCCACAGACTTCCTCAACAATGACAGGTGCTTACTTCGCACTAGTGAGACAGAACCTGGAAAAAAGGGATATCCACATTCCATGTAGGTATCTGCTTCAATCCACACATACACACATAACACCACAACTTACCTTCTCAGGTATTGTGCTAACAGGTTGCACTGGACATATAACTTCTTCTCCTACAGCCAGCTCCATGTGAATTTTCTTTTTCTGTACTTATCTATGATAGACTCCTTAGCCCATGATTGGCTTCCATACAATGATTTGGTTAAGTACACAATAGTAAGTGACAACTTGATTACTTCATGTTAACAATTCCTGTACTCCCATCCTATGTGCATGAACAATGTGTAACTCCAGAAGAAAATACACATTCAAACACCCTAACAGACTTACAAAGCGCACTTGTGCCATAATTTGCAAATATCTTATATATATATATATATATATATATATATATATATATATATATATATATATATATATATAATTATTATTATTATATTATTATTATTATAATATATATATTATTATTATTAATTAAATGACCTGTGTATACCCGCCTGTGTGTTCGGTGGTATATATCTTTGTTATCATCAGGCTCACAATACACAAGCTGACAGGCCGTCAAACGGCACTCTAGATCCGCTGTCAGTTCAGAACGGCAAAAGACTTTGTATACACAGTCTCTAGATTTCTTACAGCTTGGTTTGAGTTTCAAAAAATAGTGGCGGCTTTTCTTTTTTTTCTTTTTTTTTATTAATGTGTTTGCTACTTTTCTTTGTAGCACGCCCCTTTCAACCATCTACCATGTACATGGAGTTGTTGGTTATATCAGGACGTGTTTCCTTTATTGTAATATGTTTTTGTTTGTATTTATTTTATACTATATTATCTCTAGTCGGTATTTTTCCTTTTGTAGTTATAGTTCAACATGGTTTTTAAAAGAAATTCCAAAATATGCTATTTTCTAAGTTAGTATGTTTTTGATTTTCACTGGATGGTTTCTTTGGTTAATCTGTATGTATCTGGGGCGAGTCTTTTACCAGTTTGGACTACTGACTCAAATCCTTATTTGTTTTTTATATGTTAGCTTTAGTTTTTGTAATATAGTGTTTTATTAACTTTTGCATTTCTGAAGGGGTCTTTGTGCCTATGAGATTTTCTACCCTCATTTCTACATTGTGGTTACTACAGTATGTCTTAATGTTTTGCCTCTGTTGGTCATATTTCCTGCAGTCCACCAGAAAGTGTCTAATTGTGTTTGGTTCTTGACACTCTTCACATGTGGGTTCCTCAATCATGAAATATCTAGTTCCAAGCTTGAGCCTCAGCAATTTTTTATTAATTGGTATTTTTAGTTCATCTTTTATTTGACATTTTTTGCTTGGTTTTTTAAGGATTTTATATGAGTGTCTTGCTTTTTTACTTTGGTCCCATGCTGTTGTCCACTCTTTAGTTATTGCTTGAGCAATTAAGCTCTTAATTTCAAACTTCCCTAAGCCTACTTCAATTTTGTTATGGCTAGCTCTCCCCCCTTTGGCTTCTTTGTCTGCAAGCTCATTTCCTGCTATCCCCACATGTGATGGTATCCATGTTAGTGTTGCACTGCTTCCTATAGTTTGTAGATATGTATTAACCTGTAGTATTTCCTCTATAATATCTGGCCTGCTACATTCATTTCTGTTTCTGATAGCTAATACTGATGATAGGGAATCTGTGAGCGGCTTTTCTGATTCCCCCGTTCTATACATAGAGATACAGCCAACCAATCGGAGCCCAGTCCAAAATTATTTTAAGATTTTTACTTTAAACGCTTCTCCAGCCTGCCTGTACAAAGTGGCTAACCTTATTTAATTTATATTACAGTTATTAATGGACAGATTTTAATTATTTAAAGTGATAATTAACCGGCCAATTTATCTCTATCATTCTATATAGTTATTCTTTCGCTATTTCCTTGCATTTCAATCTAAGTAATTTTTAAGTAATTAAATCGGGTGTTACCCTGATGTAAAAATATCACTAAAACCAATTTTTCTTGTTAAATAACTTATTTTTATGTGGCTGGCTTTGTACCTATTTATTATGTAATATATCAGATGTTATAATAACTATGTATTTATTTTCATTTATCTCTATGCTTTAAGAAATAAAATAACTCCTTCCCATCAAAAACACAGAATAGGCCTTTTTTTGCTTTTATGAAAGGTATCTTTATAGACACTAGAAAAGGAGCGTTTGGATTGGCTAATATATTTGGACCATTTTTCCGAGATTGAGCGCGGAAACTATGACCGTGTTGTTAATACAGATTCAAATCACGACAAACAGGTGTCATCACATCTCTTCAATCATCAAACGAGTCATTTGACTTTTCTGTCCTCTTACGAAAGATGGCATGCGCAGTATTGTGAATACTGTACTGCGTGTGCTCCAGTTTCTCTGTAACAGTATCACCGTGCTGTGGGCTAATGTGCACTTCCCTGAATGGCGTGGTAAATTGAGCGGTCATAACAGGGTCTAACATCTTGCTGGTATCGATGCATTGTTTCCCGTCATGCCTGACACGATGGAGTTTTCTTGGTTGTGATCTGATCTTGCAGCAAATAAAAGAGTGATCTGTGTCTGTCGTGAGTATGGAAAAATAGACAATGTCTGAGTGTAGACAGACCATGAATGTGTCATGTAAGGTAGAGGTAAAGGATCCCGTTTACACGTCCGTAGAGGCATATTGGGAATATGGTGTTTGAGAGGTATTGTCTCGACCATCGGCATACTATGGGAGATGTAGCCAGCATCACGATGGCCGCCTTAACCTTCCCAGAGTTGCTCTGGTACCCAATTTGGGGCTGGGTCGACACAGGAGCCATTTATGTGTAATGTGGAAGTAGAAAAAATAGTCACTAATGAAATTATGAGTAGAGATATCACTTCTGGAGAGTAGTGAGATATGTACTGATCTCTATAGGAATACTTCTCCACCATACTCCGACTTATTTTTAAGATATCAATCACCTCCCGGTCCTAATTTGTTTCATAGAAAATTAATACATTCTATTACAGGAAGGAAAACAACAGCAAACATCAAGTGAAGTTAGAAGAGAATTGATTCTGACCACACAGTACATATAAATATGTTTATTTAAAGGAACACACAACATCGAAGCAATAAAATAAATGTCTCCACTAGCTTTGTAATACTAGTGAAGTTATCACATTAACACCACGGGAACAAATGACAACAAACTTCCCTCAATAACACACACAAGCAGATCGCCTCACTCCACGCCACCACCACCAGACCACTTCCGTACATAACAAAATGTATTGCCTAATTAAAGGGGTTAGGCCCCCAGCTCTCGATAATGAGAACGTAGTCGGTGCTTGGCAGATAATCTTCTCTTCCGCTAGTAAAAACGTACACAGTTCCACCTAAGCTTAGTATTTTAAGGCTGTGAAGATAAGCTCCTTCTGGAGCGCTTAATAAATCCTAGGGAACAACACTTTTGCTGCGGGTGGCCACGATAAATTTAGGTTAATCAAATTAAACTGAGCCTGAGACGATTGCGCCCACTGAAAGAAATATTTACTCCAAGAGAGAATCAGTGAATTTCAGCTGGCAAACGGGTTATCTAGAAACGACCCTAGGAATATTCACCTCTGATAAGGGATGATGAAGACTGAAACACACAGGTGCCGAGAACTGAAAATCGTTGGCTTATTCTTGGCGGTTACGTCAGTATACTCCACGGTGCCGGGACTTAAGTGGGTCTGACAATGTTGCCCCGAAGAATGGATGGCAACGGCACCAGCCCGTAGGCACTGGCGATGTGCGATAGGCGGTGAGTAAATAATCCATGATGACCACCTGTAGACTGAACGCGGACAGAACGATTGGTCAGCCGTGAGATATATATAATCTGGGGCTTGGTATTGTGAGGGCAGTAGTGATAACCTCAAGGGGGCACGTTGTTACAAGTGCCCAGTATATTTCTGAATGGTTGCTTAATGCCCAACAATAGAGTACAGTAACATGCTGCTCAAGCTATGAAATATACAAACCAGTCAAACAATAATTTTAATCATTGTACGTCCACCTCTAATGTTTACAAACAAATTTACCGTTGCATTCTTTTGCTAGACCACAACACACACACACACACACACACACACACACACACACACACACACACACACACACACACACACACACACACCTTCGTTCACTCTCTCTTATTAACCTAAACATTCCTACAGGTAAACTCAGACAAACGTGAATCGCATTCTAAGACGCCGCACCGTCTAAAGGCTAAGATATTCACCATCACTCGTCCCATTCCCGGTATAGTAACAGGCAAAACAAACGTTAACGTTTCTGCAAGTTAATTATTTTTTTTACACCAGCGGCACTTACGCTTTCAGCCATTTGGTCCAATGACATGTCATTGCGAGGCTGGGGAGCATGTGGGCTTTCCTTCCAACCGGGCCAGGAGCTTCGCTCCTTCCCATCTACAGAGGGTTTATCTCAGAAGCCGTTCAGGTTATTCAGTCAAAATCCCGGTCGATGACACCTCTTCAAATGGCCACACCCAGGCTTGAACATTGAACACCTGATCGCCAGCGCAGTATGGTAACCATTACATCTGCGCAGCTCCCGCGGCAAGTTAAATACTGTATAAACTCGGAATAATACCGAGAGGGAATTGAACAAGGGTTCATTTGATAATTGCCCAACATTAGAATTACCACTGGTTGAAATTACAAAATAGCTGCAAACTCAACTCACTATATCATGAAGTAAGAATCATTTACAGAATTACATGCAACTGTATCATGTATAACACACTTCAACATAGACCACACGTACAGAAATGTCTGACAACTACATCATGTATAACACACTACAACAAAGACCACAAGTACAAAAATAGCTGACAACTACATCATGTAAAACATGCTACAACAGAGACCATAAGTACAGGAATGGCTCACAAATGGATAAGGTAAAACTCACTAAAACAAAGACCACATGCACAGGACGGGCTGACAACTGTATCGTGCAAAACACATTACAACAGAGACCGCAAGTACAGGAATGGCTGGCAGCTGGATCAGAAAAAACACATTACAACAGAGACCACAAGAACAGAAACAGGTGACAACTACAACATCTAAAATACACTACAACAGAGACCACAAGAACAGAAATGGGTGACAACTACATCATGTAAAATACACTACAACAGAGACCACAAGTATAGGAATCGGTGACAACTGTATCATGTAAAACACAACAGAGACCACAATTACAGGAATGACTGACAACTACATCGTATTAAAAAACAAACACTACAACAGAGACCACAAAGACAGGAATGGCTGACAACTGTATCTTGTAAAACACACTACAACAGAGACAACAAGTTCATAACTGGCATACAACTACATCATGTAAAACACACAACAACAGAGACCACAAGGACAGGAATGGCTGGCGGCTGCAACATGAAAAACACACTGCAAGAGAGACCACAAGTACAGGAATGGCTGACAACTACATCATATAAAATACACTACAACAGAGACCCCAAGTACAGAAATGGCGGACAAATGTATCATGAAAAATACACTACAACAAAGACCACAAGTACAGAAATGGCATACAACTACATGATGTAAAACACACTACAACAGAGACCACCAAGACATGAGTGGCTGGCCGCTGCAGCATGAAAAACCCACTACAAGAGAGACCACCTGTACAGGAATGAGTGATAACTACATCATGTAAAACACACTACAACGGAGACCACATGTACAGGAATGGGTGATAACTACATCATGTAAAACACACTACAAAAGAGACCACAAGTACAGGAATGGCTGATAACTACATCATATAAAACACGCTACAACAGAAACAAAAATACAGGAATGGCTGACAACTAAACCATATAAAACACACTACAAAATAGACCACAAGTACAGGAATGGCTGATAACTACATCATATAAAACACGCTACAACAGAAACAAAAATACAGGAATGGCTGACAACTAAACCATATAAAACACACTACAAAAGAGACCACAAGTACAGGAATGGCTGACAAATGTATCATATAAAACACACTACAACAGTGACCAATAGTTTAGGAATGACTGACAACTACATCATATAAAACACACTACAAAAGAGACCACAAGTACAGGAATGGCTGACAAATGTATCATATAAAACACACTACAACAGTGACCAATAGTACAGGAATGACTGACAACTAAGCACGTTAATTCTATAATCTGCCGACACTTTTATGAAGAATTTCTAGCAATCGTTTATTTTAGTTTGTTAAGCACGTTAATTTTATAATCTGCCCCCCCCCCCCCCCCCCCCCCCCCCCCCCCCCCGCTGAGTTAATCAGTGGAATTTTTTGTCATTTTTATTTATAATATAAATATATAAATTATATATATATATATATATATATATATATATATATATATATATATATATATATATATATATATATATATCTATATATATATATATATATATATATATATATATATATATATATATATATAGCTCTGTTTAGAGTGTGTGTTTAGTAACTTTGACTGAGACAAACATGTAGTACATTTAAAAGGATTGAATCGAAGTTAAATTTGTAACATTACAAATAACGCAATTTAACAATTACTTTAAGTTTTAACAGTTGGAAAATAATTTGAATATTTATAAAAAAGACTTCATCACTTGGATGGGATTTAATTGAATAAAAGAGGTCATTTTTGGCAGAGAATATTTTCACTTAGATGCCAATGGTAGTTTCTTCTCCCGCTGGGTCAGTTCCTTTCACTCTGCTCTCGCTCATCTCTGGTCATAGTTCAGGCGCCGCACATTCCCAGAACGTCAAGGAGTAACGGCTAAGTTGATTCTGCATCTGTCTTTAAAACCCTCTTATGATGGCGTCTTGCAAAACGTCAGTCCACTTCTACCTTCACTTGGTTCCAGAGATGGTACTTTCAGCTGGTACCACCAATAAGCCAATCCTGGCTACAGACTTGTTTGCTCAGATGAATATAAGAGACTAATTGTTCTCTTACACGCGTCTCGAGTGTCTTTAATTTTACAATAGATTTACCCCTCTGACTCCGTGGTTCTTCAGTTTCCTAGTCCTGAGGTTCCTTATTAAAAATGTAGAGATTTCCCGTGCTTTTGTAAGTCTTTTCTGGTTCTCCAATAAAAGATCCGGTTAACAAATAAGAATTATTAATCTAGTCTTACTCTCTGGAAAGGTCTGATGTTGTCTTGGCGAGTGTGCAATTCACAATGAGATAAAATTGTGAAAATGGTCAGGCTATATTCCCCTCAATGTTCTTATGAATCTAATCAGAAAGATCCAATCATTTCAAACAGGTCGGGTGTGGCACTTTCAAAATATTTTCTACATGGAAACATTTAGCAAAAGGTCACGTCTCCCATATATGGTAATATGATGTCTTGCATACACTCTCACCAACACATTTGTAGACTTATATTGTCTAAAATGTAATAAATCCATGATTACTTTTAACCAAGTGACCGGAAGCGATTATATCACACTTGTCTGCCCACAGAATACAATCTCGTTATCTGTCGTGTGAGTGCGCAAAATCCGTGTCTTATCGATAGTGCTGGCCGATGTACATATTAATCTGCCGCACCTATAACCAACAAATCTGGGTAGCACCCAGCAAATGTGATATATTATATCAGCCACTCCTTGCAAATGTGATATTTATCACCTACAGGGTGATTTGATAAAATCAAATATACTACTCGTCAAAAGTCAAGGGCCACTTAGAAAAACCTTGGTTTAAACCACAAAACAAATCTGATATAAACGTAATTGGTATAAGTTAAAACGGCATTTATTGAATACCAAATTGACATGTCACGTAAAGAAATGGAAACACACGTTCAAACGCAATGAAACTGTGAAGTGTGTCACCCACCTTTTCAAAAGTCACACAATAGATATTGGACAAATAGACATTTCAAAATCGGTTATGACCACCGTTTGCAGCAAAGCATTCAAGATAGCGTAGACGCATCGAGTCCACAAGGGTCCGAAGAGTATCCTGAGGAACAGCTTGCCATTCCTGAAGCAGAAATGCAGTCAGCTGGGCAACATCCATTGGCAGGGGTGATTTGTTGACAATCTTCGACCAAGGACATCCCAGAGGTGCTCAATCGGAGAAAGGTCAGGTGAATGAGCTGGCCACGCCATCCTGATGATCCCATGTTGCTGAATAAACTCATTCACCACACGAGCTCGATGGGGTAGAGCGTTATCATCTTGGAGGATGGCATTACCACCTATGGCCTCCAGAGCAGGCTGAACAATTGGTCTCAAGATTTCGTTCTGGTATCTTGGGCCGGTCAAGTTGCCTTGGATGGTGTAGAGTGGGGTCCTGCCGTGTCTGTAGAAGCCTCTCCAAACAATGACAGACCCCCTACCATAACGATCCACCTCTCGAATTGTGTCATCAGTAAATCGCTCTCCTGGTCGTCTCCAAACTCGAATACTTCCATCATTGAAGGACACAATGAAGCGAGATTCATCAGTGAAGAGAACTTGACTCCATTGTTTCCTTGTCTATCGGATGTGCTCGCAACACGGGCTCTGCGATGAGAAGAAGTAAGAGGGATTCTGACTGCAGGACGTCGAGCAGCCAGTCCAAATTCATGTAAACGTCTGCGAATGGTGCTTTGACTGACATTAACGTTTACAGTTTGTCTCAGCTGACATCTTAGAGTGGAACAAGTCACTGTTCGATGGCACAGGGCTAACAATAAGAGGTACCGGTCATCATGTCTATTGGTGCATCTAGGGCGACCTGGCTGGTGGCGATCCTCCACACTTCCTGTGGCCTGAAATCTCTCCAAAATTCTTTGGATAGTAGAGTGTGACACTGTAAGCCATCTAGCAACCTCACGGACAGATACACCAATTTCAACCCACGCTATTGCCCTCATTCTTTGTAAGGTGTCAAGACTTCTTGTCGGTGGCATGGTTTTTGCAAGTGATGAAACTACCCTAAGTCTGCTGATTGTAAAACAAATTAAGAGTGAACTCTGTTCACGAAAAGTCGCCATTGCACGTGGAATGTCAATCAGCACGATTACTTCACCTGTTTGGTTGTACGGAAGTTTGAAAAAACAGATTAAAAATGTGAATTTATGGTAAGCAAACCAAACTGCACGTGATCACCATGGTTGTTGGTGAGTTCTTTTTATGCTTAACGTGCATAGAGGACTGTCAGAAGAAGATATTGCACCCATTTTTACTAAAAAAATTAGGCGATTTAATCATTCTATGCGCTTATATAAAAGTGTATTGGAAATAATAGGGTGGCCCTTGACTTTTGACGAGTAGTATATTTGCTCCTTAGCATAAAAATAAATAAAGAAAGAAAGACATAAAAGTGCGATAATTGACAGCATGTAAGAAAAATCAGTACTACAAGTGTACCGATGCTCCTGGAGAGAAACAAAGATCGATAGGTGCCATCCATTTTGTCACACTATACAACAGAGACCACAAGTACAAGAATGGCTGAAACTACATCATGAAAAAACATGCTACAATAGAGACCACACTTGTAACACAGACTTTAAAACACACACACTTGTAACACTCACACTTATAATACACTAACACTTATAACACACACATACACTTGTAACACCCACATGCTTGTAACACTCACACACATCCTTATAACACATACAGACACCCATTCTTAACACACTCACTTGTAACACACATACACACTTGTAACATATACACACTTGTAACACATGCACATCTGTAACACATGCACACTTGTAACACATACACTTGTGACACACACACAACTTGTGACATATACACACTTGTAACACATACATACTTTTAACACATGTGTGATGATGTCACCATGATACAACGATAAAATATCTAAAAATTTAACGAAGAAATGTAGGGATGAAAATAATGCGTCAGATACTAGGAGACATGCTCGCCCATGCCAGCCTTTCCCACCGCCATTTAAAACTAACGACTTAGAAGTGCAGACGAAACGTTTACCCTTTGTAGACGGGAGAGAACGGAGGACACCAAAAGGAAAAATATGACTGAACACGTGTTTGAAGTTCGAACGGCAAAAAGACGCAATTGGGGGTGAAAGGAAAAAAATTCACGTCCCTAGTTGACCCAAAGTAAGGAAATGGACAAGAAAAGGACCTTAGCTCTTATTCGAGACAGTCATTTCTTGGGCGTTTTTCGATACTTGGTCTTTATGTGAATGCCGCGGCAAAACACATGAGAGAAGGTTCTCGAACAAATTTCAAAAACTAAACTTGAGAAAAAATATGTTTTTTCTTAATAATAGAGTTATGAAAATAAAACCTAGCTAGTTTGATAGCCCATCTTGAGCAGAGAAATAATATGCTTTCATTTATACAGACGGATAGATAATAAGGAAGATATTGACAAAAGACTGTATTGTTCATATCAGACGAGCGACTGCACTGTTAACCAATGTCACTAAAGTTTCGAAAATCTTGGCCTTGAGCATGCAAACGTAAAAATCGAGCTGTAATTAAAGAGAGGGGATGTGGTGGAGAATTGTAGCTAAAAATAACTTAGGAGGCAGATTCGTGCAGGAAATGCATGTAGAACCAAGCGTGTTTTTTTATGAAAAAACAAGTAGAGACAGACGGACTAACAGACCGTAATACATACTTGACTGAGATTTGACTGAAGTGACTTTTGGTTGTATTTTGAAAGTTAGGGGGGAAGTCGGCGATTGGTCAACGCATTTTATAGTAGCGGGACAGAGATGTGAAATTTTGCCATTTGACATAAGTCTGTTCAGAGACGCAGTTTTAAATTAATAGTAATGTTAATTCCAGTAGAATACAAATATAGTGGGACGCCATCATACAGCCAGCAGCTCAGCTGAGTTTTGCTAGCAAATTTAACTGTATTCTCAATTCTGAATTCTGGTAAGAATGAACAATATTTATTTGGTATATTTTAATAATTCGAGTGATTGATACTGCCATATCATAAAAATGATTACGACAAGTAAGTGTTCGCTCTAGGTCCCCAGCCCAAGTTCAGGGTCTAGAGACATACAAACAAAGAAAATATATAGGAACGCCTAAATGAAACTATGAAAAAAGGATCTAGTGTTGAGATCAGTGGAACATATCACCTATCTTATTCAATAGCAGGAAGCTATTGAACATATCTCAGATGCAATGTAGTCTTGGGGAACTAGTACTATGTGAAAACAACTGGGTAAGATGTGCTGTGTGGTCAGAGAGATCTGACCCAGTCTGTGTGGTGTTGTTGTGTAGTGTTGTGTGCAGAAGTGGCTCAGGAGGTAGAGTTCTGACACATGACCCAATACTTTTGTTTCAGAATTGTGAGTTTCTGTTTGGCACCAAAGCGGTGCCAAATGCTGTTATGATTACACAAGTGTGGACCAGTGCAGTCTAATATTGTGTCAGAGCAGCCGTATATTATCCCCCAGCACGGAGAGGAGGGGCCACCACACTCTTGTACAAGATCGACGCAGGCGAGATAAGTGATATCTGGCCTGCTGGACATTCACCAACGAAATTTTCAACTAATTTATCTCTAATTCACCATCAAATAAAGACATACCATTCTGGGAAATTAAACTATGTATTCATCCCTTAAGTCAATGGACAATGTTTGGTACTCATAGACTGGGAGTGACGACACCACCCCAACAGCATATCTAGTAATAAGTTCTCCTAGGACCATCTTAATATAATTATTATTAACCAGTCATTTGAAATAATTAGGTACACATTTTCCATTTTATTCCATTTATAACTCCATAATATTTCTTATGTTCTGACTAACTAAACATTTGGTTCAGAACAAATAAATTTACCAAAAGATTTAACATTTAAACTTAAACAGCCTGAGTTAGTTCAGTGTGTTATAAAGTTTATTAATATTATTAGACTTATTAAATATCTGTGTGTGTGTGTGTGTGTGTGTGTGTGTGTAATCTACCACAACACATTACATATCAGTACCCTAGACTTTTAACGTAGCCACATTCATTAGTAAAAAAAGATATGTGTGAGGTCGTAAGTGGTAGTAAGAAGGGCCTTCTGTAATTCACATCTACATTTATCTCAGGAGCCTTCACAGCTGACCTCATACATCACACTAGGTAACATCAACCATACAATACCATCAAAATCCACTACATATATTGGGGTCTTGTCCAGGGATAATTAGTTTATCAGTAATATTAGGATCTCCTGGTGGGAGAATTAAATCAGGGGGACAAATTGTAAAAATTAAAAGTGTCCCTTAAAATTGAAAGTGAAAATAAAAGTTGGTGAATCTTCACAGCCAGTGGTAATTAATTAATTAATTGGTTAATTAGAATTACCTTAGTCAATAGTTAATTAGAAGTACTTTAGTTATTGATTAGTTAGATCTTTACCTTGATCATTGTTATTTTGTGTGACGGCTGAGCTGGCAAAGTTCAGATCAGCTGCTGTGCTAACGGCGAAGGATATGGGAATGGATGGTCAGGTTTTAATTCAGTATGTAACTGCTGAATGTGACAAGTATATTGAAAGGGAAGATAGGAGGTTAGCTGAAGAGAAGAGGTTACAAATTGAGGCTGATAAAGAACTTAAGAGGTTGCAGATTGAGGCTGACAAAGAGGCAAAAGCATTGGAGGCAGATAGGGAGAGTAAAAGGCTCCAATTAGAAGCAGAAGATAAAAGGGCCGAAAAGGAGGCAGAAGATAAAAAGGCCGAAAGGGAGGCAGAAGCTAGAAGGTTGCAAAGGGAGCACGAATTACGACTAAGGGAGCTGGAGTTACAAGGCCAGGCTCCTGAAAATGGTGCCAGCCCTTTTGCCTCAGATGCTGCAGCTAGTCAGGGAGCCTCAACATCAGCTATGGGGTTTCATTTAGACCATTTTGTTGAAAAAGACGATGACATCGAGGGGTACCTCAGTCGTTTTGAATTATTAGCTACTACATATGGGTTAGAGAGAGAGGTGGAGTTTAAAGTTATCACAGGGACTGAGAGGTACTTCTTATGAAGTCTTCGCAAAAATGAACAGAGAAGACCAAGACAATTATGACATGTTAAAGCAGGCTTTGTTATTGAGGTACGAAAAAAATGGTGAATTTTATCGTAAGAAATTTAGAAATGCCAAACTGTTGTCTGGGGAGACATACCACCAATTCTCTGCCAGACTGGAAACCTATTTGGAGAAATGGACTGCTCTGGGGAAGACCCAAGATCTTAAAGAGATGATCATGATAGAGCAATTGAGAGAGTCCATGGCTCCAGACTTGAGAAAATTTCTCATGGAACAAGGGGCAGAGAAGTTGGGGGAGGTTTTAAATGTCGCTGAGAGGTATCAGGCAGCCCAGGCAGAGGTAAGTGGCACTAAAAAAGAAGCACATAGAAACTTTTAAAGCTCCACAGCCATTTAATAAATTTGAAAATAGAGAACAGGGTAATAAAGGCAGGACAAACTTTGAACGGCCAAGAAATGACTATCGAGACAGAAACTCACAGTTCAATGACCAAAAATACAATGAAAGAAAACCGTTTAACCAAGGAAAAAGATGGTGCAAGAAAGACAACCATAACACCGAATTTTGCAGAAGGAAACCTTCAAACATTGCTGCAATGAAGTCGGGGACTCAAAGATTAAAGGTTAATCCTAATGGACAGCAGGAACCTTATCACCCCCCAGTTTGTGAGGATGTTATTTGTAATGGGGTCACCATAAGGTGCCTTTATGATACAGGTTTGGATTATGATTCAGTTGTGAAGTCTAGCCTAGTGGACCCAAGTCCGTATACCACAGAAACAGTGGAAATACAAGGGGCGACTAAGGACATACCACTCATGACACTTCCCATCGCAAGGATAACGGTGAAAACTCGCTATGTGGAAGGAGAAATCAGAGCAGCAGTGTAGATGAACCAATCTACCCTCTGATATTGGGGTGTAGATACGTCTTCTTGGGGAATCCCGAGAGACCTGTGATCATGGCGACAGTGCAGACCAGGTCACAGAAAAAGGAGGAAGAAGGTGAACCTATAAATGCTCATCCAGAGGAGATGAGGAAGGCGCAGGCTGAGGATAGGACACCCAAGCCATGTTTTAAAAAATTGTCCAAATGCCACACACCTCCAAGCAAGGGGGAATACTTTATGAAGAACAAACTATTATACAGGAAGGCCGGAACTGGAACAAATGGTCACAGCCAGCTGGTTCTTCCCACTTCATATAGGGATAAAGTGATGGAACTCGGGCATGCGATTCCCTTCAGTGGTCACATGGGGATCAGCGCCACAGGACAGCGTATAGCTTGTCATTACTTCTGGCCAGGGATAACGGAGGATATAAAAAGATATGTCAAATCCTGTCCAGAATGTCAAAGGGTAGCTCCAAAGCACTGGACTGCTCCTGCAACTCTAGGGGAAATGCCCATAGTGAGAGGGTTGCAGTGGATATTGTGGGACCTCTCACTCGGACCAAGAGGAGGAACAGTTACATCCTTACTCTGGTGGACACTTGTTCTATGTGGGGAGAGGCGGTAGCCCTGCCATCAATTGATTCAAAACATGTAGCAGAGGCACTACTTACAATATTCACAAGATTAGGATTCCCGCATCAAATCTTGACTGATAATGGCTCCCAGTTCAAGGGGAAACTAACGGAAGAAGTTTTTAAGCTATTTCAAGCCAGACACTTTCATTGTAGTCCGTACCATCCGCAAGGGAACGGCCAGGTAGAGAGGTTTAATGGGACTCTCATTTCTATCCTGAGGAAGCTGACACACAAAAAACCGGATCTGTGGGATCAATTCCTGCCCGCCGCGTTGTTTGCGTATCGGGAGGTACCACATAGTTCAACCGGGATGGCTCCCGCAACTCTGCTATTTGGGAGGCCAATAAAAGGTCCATTAGAAGCTTTATTAAGGACCTGGACAGATGAGAAGGCAGAAGAGACTGTTACCTCATCTTATCAATACGTGAACGAACTGACCACTCGTCTGAAGGCTGGATGGAAACTGGCAAATGATAATTTGAGACAAGCCAGGAAGAAACATGCAGCATAATTTAATACGAAGGCAAAGGACAGAGAACTAGCTGTGGGAGAGAAGGTGCTTCTTCTACTACCCGGCAGCCAGAATAAATTACAAATTGGATGGCACGGTCCATATACGGTTCTAGAGAAGGTGTCTAGAACAAACTATAAAATTGACAAAAAGGGGAAGGAGAAAGTTTATCATGTAAACCTTTTAAAGAAGTATCTGGACAGACCACTCCTGGAAAGCACCCCCTTTCTGACCTTGGCTATCGCAACTCAAATGCAAAAGGAACCACTCACCTCGCATGAATACCCATTACATCCTTGTGAAACAGCCGCACAGGTAAAAGTCAGTAAGCACCTGACTAAAAATCAGAGGGAGAGAGTTCAACAGGTTCTGGAGGAACATACAGATGTATTAACAGATAAACCAGGACATACAAATTTGCTACAGTATGACATGAAACTGGTAGACTCAAACCCAATCTGTATGAGAGCCTATTCTATTCCGTTCGCGAAGGAGAAAGCATTGAAGGAAGAAATAGATTATTTGTTGAAGGAGGGGATTATATCACACAGTGAATCATCTTTTAGCTCCAGTGTAGTTTTGTTGAGGAAACCGTCTGGGGAACACAGACTGTGTATAGATTACAGGAAACTGAATGCTGTCACAGAAGGACAAGTGGATCCATTACCAGACACAAAACAGTTATTTGCCAGATTAAACAAGGCAAAATACTTTTGAAAAGTGGATCTTAGTAAAGGCTATTACCAGATTCCAGTGAAGCCTGAAGTGAGACCTTATTTAGCGTTTAGCACATCAGAAGGACATTATGAATTCAACATGCTACCATTCGGATTGAAAAATGCTCCGAGTGTATTTTCAAGGATGATGCGCAAATTGTTGGATCCCTTGAATAACCCATGTATCACGAATTTCATGGATGATATTCTCGTCGCCACAGAGACATTTGAAGAACACATTGACGCTCTAAAAATGTTATTTGATAGGCTTAGGGAGGCGAACTTAACTGCTAGGCCAACAAAAAGTTGTATTGGATGCAAAGAGTTGGAATTCTTGGGACACACTGTATATCAGGGTAACATGACCCCTGATCCCAAGAACCTGGAAAAATTGCAGAGAGCACCTAGACCACAAACAAAAAAGGACGTGCGATCATTCGTGTCGTTATGCGGATTTTATCAAAAATATATCAAAAATTTTAACTCTCTTTGTGCTCCTCTGACTGATCTGACTCGCAAGGGACTTCCAGATAAAATTATTTGGACTGCGCAATGTGAATTAGCTTTCCATGAATTAAAGAAAAAACTCACTAGCAAGCCTATTCTCAAATTGCCTGATTTGACACAGGACTTTGTGGTGAGAACAGATGCAAGTAATGTAGGCCTCGGGGCTGCCTTGTTGCAGAGGTCATCTTCACCCGATGGGGAACTGAACCCAGTCGCTTATGCAAGCGCAAATTGAATAAAGCGGAACAAGGATATTCTACAAGCGAAAAGGAATGTTTAGCGTTAATCTGGGCAATAAAAAAGTTTCAAATCTATCTGTATGGTAGGACTTTTGTGGTCCAGACGGATCATCAGCCCCTGGTATTCTTATCTCAGGCTAAGCATGAAAACGCAAGATTGTTGAGGTGGTCTTTATTGTTGCAACCTTATCAGTTTATTATCGAATACATCCCAGGGTCATTGAATGTCGGTGCAGATTTCCTCAGTCGGCACCCCTGTGATCAAAATTAGATAGTGGCAGGCGTGAGGAGGAATTTTATCTATGTGTATCACTGGTTTTGGAACTTGCCGTAGTGCATGTTCTCAGGTGGGGACATGTGTGATGATGTCACCATGATACAACGATAAAATATCTAAAAATTTAACGAAGAAATGTAGGGATGAAAATAATGCGTCAGATACTAGGAGACATGCTCGCCCATGCCAGCCTTTCCCACCGCCATTTAAAACTAACGAGTTAGAAGTGCAGACGAAACGTTTACCCTTTGTAGACGGGAGAGAACGGAGGACACCAAAAGGAAAAATATGACTGAACACGTGTTTGAAGTTCGAACGGCAAAAAGACGCAATTGGGGGTGAAAGGAAAAAATTCACGTCCCTAGTTGACCCAAAGTAAGGAAATGGACAAGAAAAGGACCTTAGCTCTTATTCGAGACAGTCATTTCTTGGGCGTTTTTCGATACTTGGTCTTTATTTGAATGCCGCGACAAAACACATGAGAGAAGGTTCTCGAACAAATTTCAAAAACTAAACTTGAGAAAAAAATATGTTTTTTCTTAATAATAGAGTTATGAAAATAAAACCTAGCTAGTTTGATAGCCCATCTTGAGCAGAGAAATAATATGCTTTCATTTATACAGACGGATAGATAATAAGGAAGATATTGACAAAAGACTGTATTGTTCATATCAGACGAGCGACTGCACTGTTAACCAATGTCACTAAAGTTTCGAAAATCTTGGCCTTGAGCATGCAAACGTAAAAATCGAGCTGTAATTAAAGAGAGGGAAACCTGAGGCCTGTAAACAGTAAATTAATATGAAACAAATATAAAGGTATGTTATCAGGCACTCGCAGGAAATAAAGAAGTAGAACACCAGACAACAGAAAAACAACAGACATGAGTGGCTTACCCAGGATTTGAACACTGGACCTTCCGTGCGACAACCCCGCCTAGCCATGCAAGCGAATCACACTATCCGCTCTGCCATCTACGCATCATCAAAAAATGATGTTTCAATGGCAGGTCAATAATGCGAACCACAATACACGACACCAGAAGTCCTCCATGGGCAGTTCAGCCTATTAATGACGCAATCACTTCTGTTGTATTTCTATCAAGCAGTATAGGCCGAATCCAACAAGACCCTTAGGACCTTAATACTGTGTCCAGTAAATGATAGTAGACTCGAACAGTGAGAACAGGATAGTGGGTAGGTTTGGTATTGTACAAACATTTATTACAAATAAGGGAGGGAAACCTGAGGCCTGTAAACAGTAAATTAATATGAAACAAATATAAAGGTATGTTATCAGGCACTCGCAGGAAATAAAGAAGTAGAACACCAGACAACAGAAAAACAACAGACATGAGTGGCTTACCCAGGATTTGAACACTGGACCTTCCGTGCGACAACCCCGCCTAGCCATGCAAGCGAATCACACTATCCGCTCTGCCATCTACGCATCATCAAAAAAAATGATGTTTCAATGGCAGGTCAATAGTGCGAACCACAATACACGACACCAGAAGTCCTCCATGGGCAGTTCAGCCTATTAATGACGCAATCACTTCTGTTGTATTTCTATCAAGCAGTATAGGCCGAATCCAACAAGACCCTTAGGACCTTAATACTGTGTCCAGTAAATGATAGTAGACTAGAACAGTGAGAACAGGATAGTGGGTAGGTTTGGTATTGTACAAACATTTATTACAAATAAGGGAGGGAAACCTGAGGCCTGTGAACAGTAAATTAATATGAAACAAATATAAAGGTATGTTATCAGGCACTCGCAGGAAATAAAGAAGTAGAACACCAGACAACAGAAAAACAACAGACATGAGTGGCTTACCCAGGATTTGAACACTGGACCTTCCGTGCGACAACCCCGCCTAGCCATGCAAGCGAATCACACTATCCGCGTATGTTATATTTGTTTCATATTAATTTACTGTTTACAGGCCTCAGGTTTCCCTCCCTTATTTGTAATAAATGTTTGTACAATACCAAACCTACCCACTATCCTGTTCTCACTGTTCTAGTCTACTATCATTTACTGGACACAGTATTAAGGTCCTAAAGGGTCTTGTTGGATTCGGCCTATACTGCTTGATAGAAATACAACAGAAGTGATTGCGTCATTAATAGGCTGAACTGCCCATGGAGGACTTCTGGTGTCGTGTATTGTGGTTCGCACTATTGACCTGCCATTGAAACATCATTTTTTGATGATGCGTAGATGGCAGAGCGGATAGTGTGATTCGCTTGCATGGCTAGGCGGGGTTGTCGCACGGAAGGTCCAGTGTTCAAATCCTGGGTAAGCCACTCATGTCTGTTGTTTTTCTGTTGTCTGGTGTTCTACTTCTTTATTTCCTGCGAGTGCCTGATAACATACCTTTATATTTGTTTCATATTAAATTAAAGAGAGGGGATGTGGTGGAGAATTGTAGCTAAAAATAACTTAGGAGGCAGATTCGTGTAGGAAATGCATGTAGAACCAAGCGTGTTTTTTTATGAAAAAACAAGTAGAGACAGACGGACTAACAGACCGTTATACATACTTGACTGAGATTTGACTGAAGTGACTTTTGGTTGTATTTTGAAAGTTAGGGGGAAGTCGGCGATTGGTCAACGCATTTTATAGTAGCGGGACAGAGATGTGAAATTTTGCCATTTGACATAAGTCTGTTCAGAGACGCAGTTTTAAATTAATAGTGGTGTTGATTCCAGTAGAATACAAATATAGTGGGACGCCATCATACAGCCAGCAGCTCAGCTGAGTTTTGCTAGCAAATTTAACTGTATTCTCAATTCTGAATTCTGGTAAGAATGAACAATATTTATTTGGTATATTTTAATAATTCGAGTGATTGATACTGCCATATCATAAAAATGATTACGACAAGTAAGTGTTCGCTCTAGGTCCCCAGCCCAAGTTCAGGGTCTAGAGACATACAAACAAAGAAAATATATAGGAACGCCTAAATGAAACTATGAAAAAAGGATCTAGTGTTGAGATCAGTGGAACATATCACCTATCTTATTCAATAGCAGGAAGCTATTGAACATATCTCAGATGCAATGTAGTCTTGGGGAACTAGCACTATGTGAAAACAACTGGGTAAGATGTGCTGTGTGGTCAGAGAGATCTGACCCAGTCTGTGTGGTGTTGTTGTGTAGTGTTGTGTGCAGAAGTGGCTCAAGAGGTAGAGTTCTGACACATGACCCAATACTTTTGTTTCAGAATTGTAAGTTTCTGTTTGGCACCAAAGCGGTGCCAAATGCTGTTATGATTACACAAGTGTGGACCAGTGCAGTCTAATATTGTGTCAGAGCAGCCGTATATTATCCCCCAGCACGGAGAGGAGGGGCCACCAGACTCTTGTACAAGATCGACGCAGGCGAGATAAGTGATATCTGGCCTGCTGGACATTCACCAACGAAATTTTCAACTAATTTATCTCTAATTCACCATCAAATAAAGACATACCATTCTGGGAAATTAAACTATGTATTCATCCCTTAAGTCAATGGACAATGTTTGGTACTCATAGACTGGGAGTGATGACACCACCCCAACAGCATATCTAGTAATAAGTTCTCCTAGGACCATCTTAATATAATTATTATTAACCAGTCATTTGAAATAATTAGGTACACATTTTCCATTTTATTATGTCATATGATTATGCATTCCATTTATAACTCCATAATATTTCTTATGTTCTGACCAACTAAACATTTGGTTCAGAACAAATAAATTTATCAAAAGATTTAAATTTTAAAACTAAAACAGCCTGAGTTAGTTCAGTGTGTTATAAAGTTTATTAATATTATTAGACTTATTAAATATCTGTGTGTATGTGTGTAATCTACCACAACACATTACATATCAGTACCCTAGACTTTTAACGTAGCCACATTCATTAGTAAAAAAAGATATGTGTGAGGTCGTAAGTGGTAGTAAGAAGGGCCTTCTGTAATTCACATCTACATTTATCTCAGGAGCAGGGAGCCGCGCTAGCGTAGTGGTTACAACACCGCTCTGGCGACCGGGTGATACAGGATCAAACCCGGGCGACGGCATTTGAGGATTTTTCGTCGACCGGGATTTGGACTGGATTAACTCGAGACCTGGCGAGGACATTTGAAGGAGTGTCGTCGACCAGGGACTGGCGGCTCCTGAGCCGACCCAGCTGCAATGGGTACCTCCGAAATCGGCGAGTATTTGCCTGAATGGCGAGGGACACCTGTCTCTGTACAAGAAATAAAGGGATACTCACGTAAAATCAATGTCAGGTTAGACATAAAAAAAAAAAAAATAATAACCTGAGATTTCGCCTCGAGTATTAGCGGGCGTACGCAAAAAAAAATAAAAAAAAAAAAAAAAAAATCTCAGGAGCCTTCACAGCTGACCTCATACATCACACTAGGTAACATCAACCATACAATACCATCAAAATCCACTACAACATACACACTTGTAACACTTACACACTTGTAACATACAATCTCTTAAAATACACACACACTTGTAACACATATACACTTGTAACACATATGTAATTGTAACATATACAAATACTTGTAATACATACACTCACACTTGTTACACATACACACACACACTTGTAACACTCATCTTATAATACATACACACACACTCACACTTGTAACACATACACACTTGTAACACTCATCTTATAATACAAACACAAACACTTGTAACACATACACACACACTTGCAACACTGATCTTATAATACAAACACACACACTCATACTTGTAACGCTTATCTTGATTACAAAAACACTCACTTGTAACACTCATCTTATAATACAAACACAGACTTGTAACACTCATCTTATAATACAAACACACAGACAGACTTGTAACACTCATCTTATAATACAAACACACAGACAGACTTGTAACACTCATCTTATAATACAAACTAATATTAGGAATATTTATCAAGCTTTGATACAAATTTAAAACAACTTGTCACACCAAATGGCAATAAGATCACCTGGATATGAGTGGTCCACAATAAACCACTGCAACATTTTCAAGAACGACATCTTCATCTTTTAAATGATTATAATTACTATATGACCGTGATTTCCTGAACTAAGGAAAACACACGAACAAATTCACATCTATACAAGTCGGAGGATATCGGGATCTGCCTCAAGTACGTTTGCTTTATAGCAACAGATCACCTCGACAAACCCGATCAAGAATGGTGCACCGTCGTACGCAAATAATACAATGAACCTACAATTAACTTAGATGCGCTCAAAGGTGCGTCTACAAAATACTAGACTCACATGTGATGATCTCAAACATTTAACTCCCCTCTATGAATTTAAAATAACAAAACAGATACAATACATTCACATATTCACTCAGAAGGATGGATTCTTGAGGACAAAAATGTACCACACCGAGTAAGCTCTCCAATACGCCCAGGCTCGCACTATATAAAGAAGCAGCGCTAGGTTAAACTTGAGACATAACCAGCGTCCTTTTCAGGACGTACGCAGCGCTCACCCATCGGATCTAGTGCCCTAGCAGGGCACTAATCGGATCATTGTACGATAGCAATATACTAAAATGGCTCGTACCAAGCGACAAGCGAAAAAGAGGAAAATCTATAGAAGCCCTCAAACACTTGTCAGCATCAGCAAACAAGAATCTGCAAAACACGGCCACAAAACATCGAAGACAGAGGGTAACAATGCAGTGAAGCCCGACAAAATCAATCCACCGCCAAAACGAGATGTCATAGTCGAGTCTCCATCATGCAGTGACCAGTCAACTTCGGTGAAACTTGTCCAGATTCAGACGAGCCAGAATGTTAATCCGTCCCGCAGACCACACGCTCAAACTGAGACGGAAGCCGGAACGTGCCAGCTTCGCAAGCAAAGAAATGCCGTTTCTCACGAGGCACTACAGGAGAGGATCATTAAGATCACTCAGACGTCGGGAAGTGAGGCCTCGCTCAGGGCCCTACCCGACGATAAAGTGATCGGTATCCTTGAGGCAATAACGGGCAGGAGGAGTATAACTAGAGTTTCAAGACACGACAAAGGAGTTGTAATAGCTCTAAATAACACGGAGAAGACAAACCAACTGATGGTCGAACTAGAGTCCGGACACAAAGAAGTCCAGCTGCCCCACCAGATTAAAGCTACTGTGGTGATCTACAAGAAGACTAAAAAGATAGTTGTAAGAGGGGTCGACAACAATTGGTCTACACAAGAAGTCCAGCTACCCCACCAGATTAAAGTTACTGTGGAGATCTACAAGAAGACCAAAAAGATAGTTGTAAGAGGGGTCGACAACAATTGGTCTACACAAGAAGTCCAGCTACCCCACCAGATTAAAGTTACTGTGGAGATCTTCAAGAAGACCAAAAAGATAGTTGTAAGAGGGGTCGACAACAATTGGTCTACACAAGAAGTCCAGCTACCCCACCAGATTAAAGTTACTGTGGAGATCTACAAGAAAACCAAAAAGATAGTTGTAAGAGGGGTCGACAACAATTGGTCTACACAAGAAGTCCAGCTACCCCACAAGATTACAGTTACTGTGGAGATCTACAAGAAAACCAAAAAGATAGTTGTAAGAGGGGTCGACAACAATTGGTCTACACAAGAAGTCCAGCTGCCCCACCAGATTAAAGTTACTGTGGAGATCTACAAGAAAACCAAAAAGATAGTTGTAAGAGGGGTCGACAACAATTGGTCTACACAAGAAGTCCAGCTGCCCCACCAGATTAAAGTTACCGTAGAGATCTACAAGAAGACCAAAAAGATAGTTGTAAGAAGGGTCGACAACAATTGGTCTACACAAAGAAGTCCAGCTACCCCACCAGATTAAAGTTACCGTAGAGATCTACAAGAAGACCAAAAAGATAGTTGTAAGAAGGGTCGACAACAATTGGTCTACACAAGAAGTCCACAGCCGCCTGCAAACAGAAAACAAGAATATCAAAATAACACAGGTTGAAAGACTGAAGACATGGGACAAGAAGGACACAAACCTAGTTATCCTAACTATTGAAGGGACTTCAAGACCAAGTCAACTTAACCTAGACGATAGATGTCGAAAAACAGAAGAGTACATTCCTCCTGTTATGTAGTGCTCAAACTGCCAGCAATTTTCGCATACTAAGAAAACATGCAAGAGAGAGACAATTTGTCGGTACTGTGCGGGAAGTCACTCTTACAATGAATGTCCTCATGCGAAAAAGGATACAAACTATAAAGTGAACAACTCCAACAGAACCTGCGCAAACTGTCTCGGGAACCACGGGGCAAGATACCGTGGCTGTCCAATCTTCTATGAGACAAAGACCATACTGAAGGAATCTGTTACCAAAAACATTTCCTTCAGAGAAGCAAGAAACCGAGTGGCTTCAGGCGGCACTGCTAAGCAGGAACAGCACACAAGAGCCCAGCTGGTAAAACTAACCACAGAGGTGCGAGACATAAAACAACAACTCAAAGTCGAGAAGAACAGGCAGCACAACGAAGACTCAGATGCCATAAGAGACGAAACAATAGGAGCCTTACAGAGCGCCCAGGCAATGTTACAGGACATGAAATCCATCAAACACCAAATAGAAGTCGACATCGCTAAACTCGCAGAACTAAAGGAGGAGAACGAAGAAATCCTCAAAAGAATTGAAACAGAGAGAAGGATCGTCGAGGATATCCTTACAAAAAGCAATCAAAGTAGAGAAAAAACAAAGAAACTAAAGACAAAATAATAACCGAAATCGCAGAGGAACGCCTACCAAAAAGCAATCAATAAAGAGAAAGAAGAAAAGAAGCGGAAGACAAAATAATCACCGAAACCCTAAAGGACCTCCTACCAAATATAATAAAGACAGTCATGAACAACACACCACCCGTGTGTTACCGGGGCCCGAAAGGGGAGCAAAGAATAGTAACACTGTCCCCTGCCAAGCATGTCGTAGAAAGCGACTAAGGAGGGTTGGGCATGGGGCCGGTTACCCCATCCTGTAAAAAATTTAAACCACAAAAAACTTCAACAAATATGGACAAGTCAAATAAAGAAAAAAAAACACAGCCATCCAAGACAGGGGAAGGTCCTCCCGTGGGGAGGCGTATGATGCAACACAGAGAAAGCCGAAAGGAGTCTGTGTTGCTGACTAACCTTCTTTCTTCTAGGAGAACTTCCAGATTTGGCACCTGGAATGTTCGGACATTAAACGAACAAGGGAAAGTGGCGCAAGTGGCAGCAGAAATGAGGGAATACAAAATTGAGGTTTTGGGAATGTGTGAAACAAAGTGGAAGGGGGTAGACAGGAAGAAACTCATCACAGGTGAATTGGTGCTGTCCTCAGGACATGAAGACGAAAGTTCACACCACAGTGAAGGGGTAGCTCTTATGTTATCTAAAGAAGCACAGAAAGCACTCATTGAATGGGAAGCTGTTGGACCCAGAATAATAACAGCTACTTTCAAAACAGCTAAAAAGAAAATTCATGTAAATGTCATCCAATGTTATGCACCAACAAATGACAAAGAAGAGTCTGTGAAAGAAGCATTTTATACTAAACTACAGGAAATTATGGATAAAGTAAAAAGAAGAGACATCACAATTTTGATGGGTGACATGAATGCAAAGATAGGTACAGTTAACACCGGATTTGAAGAAGTCATAGGAAAACATGGGCTAGGAGTAATGAATGAAAATGGAGAACTATTCACAAACTTCTGTGCTTCAAATCAACTGGCTATAGGAGGAAGCATGTTTCCACATAAGAGAATACACAAGGCAACATGGATATCACCAGACCATAGAACAGAAAATCAGATTGATCATATATGCATAAACAAGAAGTTTAGATCATCATTGCAGGATGTAAAGGTATATAGAGGAGCAGATGTGGCATCAGATCACCATCTTCTGATAGCCAAAGTAAAAATGAAACTCAAGAGATATGCAACAATGCAAAATTATAGACAACAGTTTAATGTAGGACAGCTAAGAAATCAAGAAACAAGTGACAAATTTGCGGTCACAGTATCTAACAAATTCCAAGTGCTCCAACAGCTGGAAGATGTAGAGAATACAGAAGACTATTGGCAGCAGGTCAAAACTGTATGGAAGGAGACATGTGAAGAAATACTGGGGAAAAGGGAAAGACAACAAAAAGCATGGATAACAACAGAAACCATCAATAAGATAAAAGACAGAAAAAACAAGAAAGCAGAGTTAAACACAAGCAAAACCAGAAGTTCCAAAGCCAAGGCTCAAGAAGTGTACACAGAAGCAAACAAAGAAGTAAAAAGAAGTATCAAAAGAGACAAGAGGAAGTATATTGAGGAGTTGGCAAGAGAGGCAGAAGATGCTGCAGCCAAAGGAAATATGAGAGAACTGTATAGCAGCACAAAGAAGCTAACAGGGAAATACAAGCAAACAAGTTGCCTCATAAAAGACAAGAATGGGAAACTGCTCAGCAATATACAAGAGCAAATGAAGAGGTGGACAGAATATTTTGGGGACCTTCTCAATAGACCAGCTCCACAAAACCCGCCAGACATCCAGCCAGCAGAAGAAGAGCTACAAATTAACGGCGAAAGACCAACGAAGGAAGAAATAAAGAAAGCCATAAAGCTTCTAAGAGATGGAAAAGCGTCTGGACCTGATGGCATTCCAGCAGAGGCCATCAAAGCAGATATCGACACGGCTACAGAGATGTTATATAAATTACTTGGTAAAGTCTGGGAAAAGGAAGAGATACCAGCAGAATGGAAGGAAGGATATCTGGTTAAGTTGCCTAAGAAGGGAAATTTACAAGAGTGCACAAATTATAGAGGAATAATGTTACTATCAGTGCCAGGAAAAGTATTAAACAGGATTATCCTTGAGAGATTAAAAGAGTCCATAGACAAGAAACTGAGAGATGAACAAGCAGGTTTTCGACAAAACAGATCATGTACAGACCAGATAGCCACTTTGAGAATAATAGTTTAACAAAGTCTGGAATGGAATTCACCACTATACATCGGATTTGTGGACTACGAAAAGGCATTTGACAGTGTAGACAGAGAATCACTTTGGAAATTGTTGAGGCATTATGGAGTTCCCCTGAAGATCATTAATTTAATAAAGAAAACATATGAAGACATGACATGCAGAGTTCTTCACGAAGGACAGCTTACAGAACCGTTTGGGATAAGAACAGGAGTGCGACAGGGATGCCTCTTGTCTCCATTTCTTTTCTTGCTGGCAATAGATTGGGTTATGAGATCATCGACAACACACAACAGAAATGGAATCCAGTGGACTCTGACTAAGCAGTTGGATGATCTGGATTTTGCTGATGACTTGGCTCTTCTGTCCCATAGCCGTAATCAGATGCAGGACAAATTGAAAACACTCGATGAGAGGTCACAGCAATTGGGTCTGAAAATACACAGGGAAAAGACAAAAATAATGCGAATAAATGCAGGTAATGATAACAGGGTTGAACTTGAAGAAACACCAATACAAGATGTAGAATCATACACATATCTTGGCAGTAATATAGACAAAGTTGGAGGGACAGACAGCGATATCAAAATAAGAATACAAAAGGCAAGAGGAGCTTTCATTGCATTGGGAAATATATGGAGATCAAGAGAAATAGGACCCAACACGAAAATAAGAATCTTCAACTCAAATGTGAAGTCAGTCCTATTGTATGGCTCAGAGACATGGAGAACAACAAAGACAACAACCAAAAAGCTACAGACTTTCATAAATGGGTGCTTGCGTAGAATAGAGGGATTAAAATGGTATGACAAGGTTACCAACGTGGAACTGATGACAAGAACTAGACAAGTGCCAGTGGAACAAGAAATGAGAAGAAGACGATGGCGATGGATAGGACACACACTGAGGAAACCTGTTGATAGCATTACAAGGCAGTCCTTGTTCTGGAACCCCCAGGGCAAGAGAGGCAGAGGAAGACCAAGAAGTACATGGAGAAGAGAGTTGGAAACAGAGGTGAAAATGATGAGGAGAACATGGAAAGAACTTGAGATGATGGCACGTGACAGTAGGACTTGGCATGTGTTTGTTGAAGGCCTATGCTCCTTTGGGAGTGGAGGGTTATGAATGAATGAATGAATGAACAACACACAGCCGAAACAGACAACAACGAGTAGGGACCAAACAGGCAGCTAGTGGTCCTTTTCAGGACCAGTCATCTCCAGGACTAGGAACGTGATACCAGCGAAGACGATAACACCCTATATACCCCAATATAACCGTTTGTAACCCTTCAATGAGTTTTGGTTGAACAGGGTATTGAGTATTACAGCAAAATAACAGACGCAAGGGGGAAAAAAATAAACTTGAGTCTATCAAACCTAACATTTGTCTATAAGGGTATGTTTGATGAAAATTGAAACTCGCAATAAAACCTCCACAGTCCTTGTCAAGACTAACCTAACCAGTCCTTGTCAGGGCTATATAACCATGCTAGTCCTTGTCTGGGATACTATAACCCACCAGCAAGTACATCACTGACTTGGCATGCATAGGTGGAAGGAAAAGGTTGCATCATACACATGTAATCATATTATTTGATTTATTTATGTACTATATTATTTGATTTATTTATGTATTATATTATTTGATTTATTTATGTATTATATTATTTGAAAATGTTCTGCAAGTAGATACTTGTCTTATTATGCTATATCTGGCTTGTACTGAACCATGTATCATTCATCCATTACACATACACTGAGACAAACTCACCTCATGAACAATAGGGAATATGTGTGCTTCATGCCACAGAATAGCCACATATTACTCCTTGTTCCAGGTTCATATTTGAGTCTTCGAGCTGAAGTCCTAAGTTATTCAATCCCGCTGCCTATAACTTCAAAGGAGCACAGTGGTTGAAGCTTTACAGACCTTTAGTCCCCCTCAGTCATTGGGTGGGCTAACAGACCATCTTGTTTCATTGATTACACCAAAGCTTTCGACTGTGTACAACATCAGCAGTTATGGACTGTTATGGAAAATATGGGATTTCCAAACCACCTTATCAAACTCATCGCACTGCTTTACCAAGAACAACATGCAGCTCTAAGAATAGATGGAGAAATTTCAGAATGGTTTGAAGTACGGAAAGTAGTAAGAAAAGGCTGTACCCTTTCCACTTACCTGTTTAGCATTTATGCCGAGAATATCATGAGAAACGTGAGAGATGACCAAGAACACACAGAGTTTGACTCATTTAATATTGGCGGGTACCAGATCCCGAAAATCAGAAATACTGACGACACAGTCCTCCTATCGACCAACCCAATAGGACTTGAGCAATTAATTATGTTCACCAAAAAACACAGCAAGTCACAGAATCTATCCCTAAACGCCAAGAAGACCAAAGTATTGACAACAGACAAAGTAAAGACCAAACCAGAAATTGAAAATGAAGAACTGGAAAGTGTTAATGAATTCGATCAATCATCAACAGCTCTGGCGATTGTGCAGTAGAAATTAAAAGAAGACTTGCAATTGCTTCACATAAACTAATACAGGTGAAAAATCAAACAAAAAAAACAAAGTTACAACTGATCAGAGCAGATATATTCCCAGTAGCAACATACGGCTGTGAGACGTGGACACTCAATCAAACATTTGCAAAAAAGGTTACATCATTCGAAATGAAATGCTACAGAAGGATGTTGAGAATACCCTGGACAGAAAAAAAGGCCAACAGAGAAGTACTGCACGCACTAAACGTAGAGAAAAATTCACTCCTAAATACCATCGCAATAAGGATGCTGAAATATTTTGGTCATATAAAAAGACATCATAGTCTGGAAAAAAAAGTGATGGAAGGCATGGTCCCTGGAAAAATGGGAAGGGGTCGACCTAGACAACGGTGGACCCAGGACATCACAGAGAGTCTGAACTTGCCTTTGGCTGATGCAGGTCGACTTGCCCAGAATCGTGATGCGTTCAGAGCAGCGGTAATGGAGACAACGTTCTAGAAAGAATACATCACATGATGAACGGACCAGACTTTCAACAAGCGAGAAGTTTGTCACTACAATTGTACAAAAAGATGAGTAATACAAGACTCATTCCAGTGATCTATGTGAGCAGTCAAAAGAAACATTTTGTCGATGACGAATAATGTTCAGTAAATATCCAGGATAGTTAAAGACTAGTGCCAGAAAACTTGTGGAAGACTTAAGTTACTTACTTACTTAGTTGTTCCCCTTCTACCTTGAGGTGTAGAGGTTTGGAAGAGAGAGAACGCCAGCCCATTCTATCAGCTGTCTTCTTCCTGGCCTGGTTCCGTTCAAGTCCTTGGTCCTTCAAAGATTGTCTAATGTTGTCCTCCTAGCGGACTCTGGGTCGTCCTGGGGGTCTGGATCCCTGGCTCTTTGTTTCCCATGCTTGTCGTGGTAGCCGATCTTCTCCCATTCTGCACACATGGCCAAACCATATTAGTTGGGATTGTTCTATTTGGATCTGCAGCGGGTGGGATTTTAGGCCTTGACATATCGTCTGGTTGCGGACCACGTCTCTTCTTGTTACTTCAACCACCTTCCTCAGATACCTCATTTCTGAGGTTTGGATCTGGCTTTTGTGGGTTGTAGTCATTGCCCACGACTCGCATCCGCATGTCAAGACTGGGACATAGGTGGAGCGTATACAGCCATCTTCGTTTTCTTACCAACCTCTTTCTTGCTGAGGAATCCTCGATTTATGGCCTGAAAAAGTCTCCCAGCCGCTGCTTTTCGAGTGGCCAACTCTTCTTTGATGCCTCCCTTTTGGTCTATAATAGCTCCGAGATATTTAAAGTGGTCGACCTGCTCCAGGACCTGTTCTCCCAACTTAATCTGATGTCTTCTTTCTTCTCGTGATATCACCATGGATTTTGTTTTAGAGCTGCTTATGACCATCCCTGTCTTCTCCAGCTCTTCCTTCCAGACTTGCAGGTTGGATTGGAGATGTGTCTCTGATTTAGCAATCAGGACAACATCAAAAGCAAATGCTAGCTCTGAAATACAGACCTGTCTCATCTTCCAGTACCCCACTGAATACTTTCTTGTTCTCTCCTTACATGCCTTGATGACATCGTCCATGAGGAGTATGAAAAGATAAGGTGACAGGATATCACCTTGTCTTACAACAGTGGTGGTCCTGAACTCCTCTGACCTTTTTGAAAATCGGTGTTATGATGGCAATCTCCCAATCCTTTGGTATGGCCTTGTTGCACCACGCTGCCTGTAAGACCCTTAGGAGTAATAGGTTGCCTGATGCTCCCATGTACTTAACCATTTCTGGTGTTATACCATCATGCCCTGCTGCTTTGCCCATCTTGATTTTCTCCAGTGCTGCCTTCAGTTCTTCCATCTTTATGTCATCTTCACCACCATTGGTTTTCTCTTCTGTGCTAGTGGTTATCATTTCTAATGCTTGACCTTGCTCACCATCACGGAGTTCTGAGAAATATTCTTTCCATTACTTCCTTTGGGAATGTAAGCAATTTGCCTTGCTTGTCCTTTATAAATTTGAGAGGGCATTGTTTTTCCTTCCTCATGTTCTTTAGGGTCTTATAGAACAATTTCTGGTTTTCTTGTGCCTCTTTTTCTAGCTTTTCTCCAAATTCTTCCCAGGACTTTTGTTTTGCTGCTAGCACCTTGTTCTTTACTTCTGTTCTGAGTGTCACATATTCTCTATATTTCTCTATTTGTCCTGCTGTGTTTTTAACTCCTAAGTATTGTTTCCATGCCATTTTCTTCTCTCTTATTTTCTCTTTGACTTTCTCTGTTCACCAGGGTGTCCTCTTTCTCTTGTTCCCAAGTCGGACTTCACCACATGCTTCTGCAGCAGCTGTCTTTATGATGTCCTTGAATTTGAACCAGAGGGTTTCCAAGTCATCAGGTTGTTCTTCTGTGTTTCTCACCGCTGTTTCTGGCTCTCTCAGCTTGTAGGTCTTAATGCTCATTTCCGTTTACTTTGTTTCTTGCATGATGTTATGCAGTTCCTAGGCTGTACAACTCTTTCAGTTGTTCTTTTGATTGTAAGCAGGTAGTGATCACTTCAAATGTCTGGCCCTCTTCAGACTCTAGCATCTCGGACATATTTGAATGAGTTCCTCCTAACTATGGCATAGTCGATCACTGACTTCTCATTCTTTGTTGGTTCACATCTAGTGTATGCATGTATGCGCTTATGGGGGAACTTTGTGTTTGTAATGATCAGATTCTGCTCATTGCAGAATCTAAGGAGTCGCTTTCCATTGTCATTGAGAGTATCTTCTCCATATCTTCCGATTACTCCACCCCATCTAGCATGGTCATTTCCAACTCTGGCATTGAAATCTCCGAGCATGATAATTTCATCTAGGCAGTCATCCACTGTCTTTTGAAGCAGCTCGAAGAATTCCTCCTTGACCTCTGCTCTCTCATCCTCATTTGGCCCATACACTATGACCAGGTTGACTATGGTTTCTCCTTCTTTTAGTTGTACAATCATAATGCACTCCGAGACAAATTTCCATCCCTTGATACTATCTGTTTGATTTTTGGCCACAATGCAACCCACGCCCCCTTTAGCTCTTTCAGATATGGGTACACCACTGTAGAGCAGCGTGTCGCCATCGAGATCCATGACTCCTTGTCCCTTTTTCTTCGTTTCAGTTATAGCCAGGATTTCTAGTTTTGCTTTCCTCATCTCTTCCACCAGCTCCTCTTCTTTCCCATTTATACTTCTTGTGTTCCATGTTCCATAAGTCGTAGTCCATAGTCTGTTCCTGTTCGTTGCCTTTAGAATACGTCCGGCTTTCTCTCTTATATTCCGCTTAATCGTGATTTAAAGCAAACAGGTGATTGGCCTGTTGTGCCTTTGCATGGTGGAGGGGCTGCCTCCTTACGGCCTCCATGCAGGCAGCCCTCCTCCTTTTTCATCCTGGCTTGGGACCGGCAAAGGCAGAGTTATTCAACCCCTGATGGGTTATAATTATGATAAATAGTTTAATAAATTCAAGACAACTTTAGTTACAGAATTCAATTGGAAAATCCAATATTGTTTTATTAAGTTATATATGTATATATATATTGTAACATCATCAGCTGTAAATATACTTCTCCATTTACACCATCTTCCAACACTCACCATTCATTACAAAATTTAGATAGAAGTAAATAAAGAGGATAGACTATTGTTACGTACATTTATTACCTACGGGGGTAGTCTTCGGTCCTGCCAAATGTACGCACCAGTTTTATATAGTTATATTATTTGTGCGTTCGATTGATTCACGCACTGACGTGCACAATGCTGTGTGAGTTGCTTTGGACGCACGTGTAACCTAGTTGAGTAGATTGTGACGTCATGATAGGGGCAGCTCGGACGACATTTATGTCCGCAGTGTTATTCTTTGATTCCTGGCAAATTTGAAGATGCCATCAGTTGTATTCGTATCTATTGGTCTTCATGGCGAAGCCAATAGTGGAAGAATGAAGTAAGTGTCGCCCCATTTCTTATGGCAAGTTTAATTATGTAAATTTAAAGTATCAGGCCGCTCCTATTAATGGTCTAGCGGGAATTCATCGGAGATGACATTCCTAGAATTGGACATACGGAGTCGATAGCCTTTGGAATTTTTTCGTAGAGGGAGAATCCATATGTGGAATCAAGTTAATGAATATATATATATGCTTCACATGTTTAATATGCCGTTTTACCTATGCCAAAGTCGTGGTATGGATACCGAGAGGTTAGCCAAGATGAAACACTAACCTGGTTGTATTGTTATATCTGCCTTTGTTTGGATTGGATATGCTATCTAAGAATTTTATGAAGAAAGTCTGGGATGCTTACAAGTATGATATAAATTATTGCTCCGTGAGAATGAATCCGTTTGCCTTAATAAACGTCCTTGGGAGAAGGTCAACGGACGTTAATACCATGTCTGTTATATGGTAATGGAAGTGATCCTTAGTCACTGGAATATAAGAGAACTTAACTGTTAGAGAATCTACAACAACTATTAACAGTGATATTAACATTTTGACGTATGATCCTCGCATCTGTAACTATGATTGTCTTGTTCCACTTCGTTGGTGTCACGTCAATAAAATATATGTACTGTAATCACCGACTTGTGTGCTGCCAATACTTGCCCAGTTCACCCAATGCAACGATACTTGTTGGAATTTTAGTTTGAAGAACTTTGTTGACATTCATTCCGTTTTAACCATTCGCGTTTCAATTTACCTCTTCACTGAACTCAACGATAAAATGGAGTCAACAATAAATGGTGGCCAGTGTGGTCTGGAAATATCTAACTTCCAAGGAACGTACCCATCCAAATTATCGTTTGAAAAGAAGAATTTTTACTTTCAAGGCGACATCATCTCAATTTGGATCCTAGCGTGATATGAATCAGATTCAACTTACGTTTACCAAGGTCAAGGTCTTCAATCAACCTCCACGTCAAGTTTCACAGTGACTGATTACTTGGAGATCATCTCTTCATCATTATTGCGTGCGAGCTGTAATCTAGAGAAGCAGAACGAAGTATTTTATCTGTAGACGTACATCCACGGAGACGAGGCACATTGATTTTTTACCTGCACGCGAGATGAGTATAACGTGTTTCCGTTGTACACTTTATTACGCTTAGTTGTGCCTTCCGTGTTATGTCCACATTCATATTTTTCGTGTTCAGTGTTATATGTTGTGTATTCTTCGTGGGAGGTAGGGAGGTTGATCTGACGAACGAGATCCATCTCGAAGCCAATTCGGGCTCTTCGTCAGACGTTCTGTAGGGCTCGTCTTGTAAGTTTCAATTGAGCGATAGTTCCGGTACAAGGCTAGAAACCTTGCCGAAGTTCCGATCGCTAGTTGCTTCTTATAATATTATCTATTTAGCTGTTTCGTCACGTTTAATCGTTGTTTTTGGTAGCTATTTTTATTCATAATTTAGTTTTATGATGAATTTTGTTTGTATTTTGCGTCCATCTCACCTTTCCTGTCGTTTAGTTTTTTACAAAACCTATGTTTTTTACACTGTGTTGTCAATTGTACTGTTAATTATCTGATCGTAGTTATCGTCGTATATTTTTACGATATTCTATTTTAGTTATACATTTTTATTTTTTTGATTTCTACGATTGTGTTCTACCGTCCAGTTTATCATGTCTTGTCGGTTATGTTTCTATTGTCTTTCTCGTTGTTCATTTCATGACATTTGATTACATAAATTTATTGATTAATAACATATTTAATAATTATATGATAACATTATACCGTTCTAAGGACAGGAACGAAGACCACGAGTTGTAGTAACAATTTTAAGTAGTATTATTACATAATAAAATTGAATAATGGCTACCTTAGACTATTTCATTAAGCAAGCAAAAGCTCTTCAGATGGCTCCTGAGGAAGCAAAAGCATTTGCACTTGCAGAATATAAGAAAGCTCAAGAAATAGAAGCTGATCAGAGAAGGTTAGAAACTTTACGTTTGGAAAATTTGAAATTTGAGGCAGATCAAAAAAGGATTGAGGCGGAGGAGAATGAGAAAAAAATGAGATTAGCCGCTGAATTAGAAGAGAAACGATTTCAGCGAGAGGCAGAACAGAAGCAAAGGGAGGCTGAAGAAAGACTTAAAATTGAGATGGAAAATAAACAAAAAGAAATGGAAGTTAAACAAAAAGAAATGCAAGAAAGAAGATTAATAGCTGAACAAAACACAAAACGACTTCAGCTTGAGATGGAAGAGAATGAAAGAAAACGACAGCATGAACTGAAATTAGCAGATTCAGAATATGAGAGACTTAGGTTAACTCAGGAAGCTAATTCTCAGAGAACTTTTGAAAGCCAAACTTCATCCAGACATGATAATTTTAAGGAAATTCACCTTAAATTACCAAAATTTAATCCCCCGTCTGATGACGTGATATTCTTCCTAGATAGGTTTGAGGCCACTTGTGTGTCTTATAACGTGGATAAAGCTCTATACTGTACATATTTATCCAGATTACTTACAGGGGACGCATTAGCAGTTTATCATACCACCAGCATTGGTGAGAAAAATGACTATAATGCTCTTAGAGCGGCACTTCTGCAAAAATTCCAAATGACAGAAGACCAATATCGATCAAGATTCCATACATTACTACCTCAATCTAGCAGAAATTTTAGTGATTTTCTGTCACAAATACGACTAACATTAGAAAGATGGATCGAATTATCCAAAATTGAAAAGTCGTATGAAGGTCTCTTCGATTTACTGATGCGCGATAAGGTACTTTCGTCTGTAAATCCTACATTTCTCGCATTTTTACACGAACGGAAACCTTTATCTATGAAAGACCTGGAACAGCATGCTAAAAATTTTTGCACTGCTCACCCAAACATGGATCTAAGTAATGCACAGATTAAGAATGAATTGCCTGTTGCTTTTGCAGCACAACAAAACAATTTTTCACGCAATCGTTCTTTTAGTGCTGACAGATATGTCAATAAGGGAAATAATGACAATTTTAACAATGGTAATTTTTACAAAGGGAAGCAATTTCAACAATCTGCTCCATTTAATGTTTCTTGGAACCAGGCTCACAGATCGCGAGATTTTGGTAACAATAATTTTAAAAATAATCAAGGACATTATAATAAACAAAACTGGAGATCAAGATCTCAGGGTCCGCAAAACAAACAATTTTTTGGAAATAAACCATTTTACCAACATCATAACGATAATTATACAAATTATCGGACTAATCCAAATTTTAACTCTAGCAGAAACTACAATTATGGCAATTTTAATGACAAAAATCAAAATCGATCGCGTCGACGAGATAGATCGTTGAGTAATACGAATAGACATTCTAATGTCGCTTTTAATGATACACAGGCTAACATTGAACAGGGTAAAGGAGCTGAAACTCATAATGCTATGTGTTGTTCTCTTGATTGTACCCAAGTCAAAGATTGTTCAGAATGCTCTACTCTTTTCCAGCCCAGGGCGATCACGACGCTGCGTTGCGGACATACCTTGCCTAGTCTACCTGCAGTCTGTACGGCCACTGCTGCTTCAGTACACCAGGGACAGGGCTCTCTTAAGTTTAACAAGGGATTTGTCAACAATATTTCATGCTCTCTCCTATTTGACTCTGGTTGCAGTACAGTCGGCGTCCGGACTTCGCTGATCAACCCAAGTTGTGCCACGGGCCGGGTTGTCAAATGTGTAACGTTTGGTGGCACAATTGAAACATTTGCCACTGCTATTATTGATCTTAATACTCCATTTTTTTCAGGAAAGATTCAAGCTTGTCTCCTTCCGAATCCAATTTGTGATTTGATACTTGGTCGCATACATGGTATTAAAGAGTGTACACCACAGCAAATTGCTGAATGGGAAGAGCGACATATTCAAACTGCAAATGCAGTAGTGACTAGAGCGCAAGCTACTAATATGTCGCATGATACACCTATGGAACCTACAGTTCATACCACTTGTGATGATGATGCTCCTATTTCACGGGAGTTGTTTGCAACATTGCAAAAGAATGATGATTCATTAAAAAAATTTTTTTCAGTATGTGAACAAAAATAATACCAGCAACAAACTTGCAAAATCTAGACATGATTTTATACTTAAAAATGGGATTTTGGTTAGAGTAATACGAGAAAAGGATTCATCCTTATGTTCTCAGATTATAGTCCCATCCTGTATGAGATCTCGTATATTACGACATGCGCATGACTCGCAATGTGCGGGCCATATGGGTTTTTCGCGTACCAAATCCAGAGTGCTTTCGGCATTCTACTGGCCAGGCGTACATAAGGACATCACTCTCTATTGTCGGTCTTGTTTGATATGTCAAGAAGTTAAGGTACGGGGTCCATTTCATGCGGCTCCTATTCAAGCTGCGGACATCCCGATTAGACCATTTGATAAAATGGCTATAGACATTATTGGTCCTATGCTACCATCTGCTAGAGGGCATACGCATATCCTTACGTGCATTGATATGTGCACTCGCTGGCCTGAAGCTATCCCTCTCAAGAACACTTCATCTGCCAGTGTAGCAGAGGCATTGATGTTAATCTTCTCACGCATTGGTTTTCCACGGAAAATCTTGTCGGATCATGGGGTTCAGTTCATTTCTGAATCCATGTCTCAAGTTATGAAGACATTAGGTATAGACAGATCTCTAAGTTCTATTTATCATCCGATGTCAAATGGGTTAATTGAGCGTCTAAATAGGACACTCAAGCAGTTGTTGGGGAAGATGACTCAAGACCATCCCCAAGACTGGGATCGGGTCCTACCCGCTTGTCTCTTTGCGTATCGCGAAGTACAAAATCAAGCAACGGGGTTTTCTCCATTTCAACTTGTTTTCGGCATGCAACCACGCGGTCCGATGTCGTTAATCCACGACTTATTGGTTGACGAGAATATTGAAGAGGAAACTCAATCCTCTTATGAGTATGTGATCTCTCTGAGAAAGAGAATCATAGATGCTTGTAGACTAGCTACTGCATCATCCGAACAAGCCAAAGAAAAAGCTCGTCTATTTGCAAACAAGTATAGACGTCTTCGCCAGCTCATACCTGGTGATGAAGCTTTTGTATTACTCCCTGCGCATAATAATCGTCTTTTAATTACCTGGAGAGGTCCTTTCAGGATCATCTCAAGAATATCCGATGTCGACTACATCGTTGATGTTAATGGTAAACATAAAACCTTCCACATTAATATGTTGAAGGAATATTACTCACGTCCTGATTATCTACAATCAGTGTTCCAAGCAACTGACGATCCTACACCTCCTATTCAACACTATTCTAGTTTGTCTGTCATCCAAGAAGAGGAATCTTCTTTCGATGATGTACAACTACCAATACCAGTTGTACCACTCCATTCCACTGAGAAATGGAATGATGTTACTATCTCATCTACTCTTACTGATGATCAACGTCAGCAAGTCTCTAATATTCTACACACGTATGAGGATGTCCTCACTGACATCCCAGGTCATACGTCAGTCATCCAACATGACATTATTCTGACTGACGATACACCGATTCGAGTTCACCCATATCCTATTCCTTTACACTTTCGTGATAAGGTTGATAAGGAATTGGATGAGATGCTTCAATTAAATATAATTGAACCATCTTCATCACCATATTCTTCTTCTATGGTAATCATTAGGAAGAAGGACAACAATATACGTCTTTGCGTAGATTACAGGAAATTAAACAAAGTTACAAAATTCGATGCGGAACCATTACCTCTTTTAGACGACTTATTAGAGAAATTGTCTCATGCCACATTCTTTTCGAAATTTGACCTTTCAAAGGGTTATTGGCAAGTGCCATTAACCCCTAAAGCAAAGCCATTCACCGCTTTCTCGACGCCACGGGGTCTTTTTCAATGGAATTTTATGCCATTCGGTCTAATGAATGCGCCAGCTACCTTTGTACGCATGATGCGCCGCATATTGTCTCATCGTCCCGATGTCATTACTTATATAGATGACATCTGTCTTTTCAGTGACTCTTGGGATGAACATATTCAGGGTTTAAAATCTTTATTTTCTACCTTACGGGATTATAACTTAACAGCGAAACCTTCAAAGGCTTTTGTCGGTTTTCATGACATCTCATTTCTTGGTCACCGTATAGGTCGCGGTTTAATGTATACAGAAGACAGTAACGTCTCTAAAATTTTAAACATCTCAGCACCTAAGACAAAAAAACAAGTGAGGTCGCTCTTAGGACTAATACAGTTCTATTCTAAATTCATCCCTCATTTGTCTACTATAACTGCACCTCTTTCTTCGTTACTGAAGAAAGGCACACCTAATGTAATAAAGTGGTCGCAGGATCATCAAACGGCTTTAGATTATATAAAACAATTTTTTTCAAATAAGCCTTTTTTAAGGTTGCCTAACAAAGATCTCACCTTTGTTCTTCGCAGTGATGCTTCTTCCTACGCTATCGCTGCAGTTTTAATGCAGGAATACGGAGGCACCTTATTTCCGATTATGTATGTATCCAGAAAGCTTACGACGAGCGAGATGAAGTATTCCGTTCTAGATAAAGAGCTCCTCGCTCTTGTCTGGTCAATCACAAAACTGGATCGTTATCTCCTCGGATCACACTTTGTGGTGGAATCCGACCAGAAAGCTCTTACAGCACTGAACACAGGGAACGTGAAGTCATCAAAGTCAGCGCGTTACGCTATTGCGCTTCAACCGTTCCATTTTGAGATACGAGCTATTCCTGGAGTACAGAATGTGTTTGCAGACTGTCTTTCAAGATGCCCTAGTGAACACGTCGAAATTAAACCACTTCCAGATGGTGAAACGTCCGCACAGAAACATGAATAACTTTGTACATGGTCACTGATTATACATCTGTGGAGACTATGTGTAGTTCTGCAGTATTCGTATATATATAACTTTCAGAATATACTTACGTATGGATTATAACATTATTTCTTGTGAAGTAACGTTTTGTTAGAACGGGAACAGTGATATTAAAGTAACATTTTTTTTTTTAGTATGGAAACATTGGTAAGAGTGACAAATAGACATTCACTATTGTTATGGAACAGATTACACTACATATCGTGTTCGTAAACTTATTTCAGGCATGGTACATTTAGATCATATTCTTGTCGATTTAACTAGTTCTAAAAGAATATTAACAATGAGTGAAATTGAAATCACTTAGAATAAATTAGTAAGTAGTTATTTGTTCATAAATTAAGTACTATTAAGTAGAATAATTCAATTTAATCTATTTGATTGATTATAAATCACACATCTACTAATTTTCTTAGTGTTTCGCAATACGTGTATTCACGTATCCCACTACATGATATCTCACTTTTAGATAACTAGTCAAACTTACTAATGTTAGGAAATAGTAAGTGCGTTGCTTCTTAAAGTGTTTAATTATGCTTTGTTTCATTTTGCATGTTATATTTTAAAATTTTCTGTTTTATTGATTCTTTTATCATTGATCATCATCAGTGTTGCTGTTCATTTTCATTTTTGAAATCATATGTTTCAAATTTCTTTTAAAACAATTTTGTTGAATTTTATTATCATTTTTTTTTTTATGGTTTATTTCATTTTCATTTTCAACTTCTTTTTACTTCGAATATTACCACATCGTTCCAAAGTAGGTCGATGGTGGATGTGTGCTTTAATGCATACTATCATTTAGTTATATTGTTTTCATTTAATATTCTTTTCTTAATATGATATAATTTTATGCATGTCATAAATCTTGTAGTTTTGACTCACCTCTCTCGAGTAATTAGTTCGAAAAAAATTAATAGAATTAATTTTTTTAAGGGGAGGTAATAAGGGAGCTGTTACGTACATTTATTACCTACGGGGGTAGTCTTCGGTCCTGCCAAATGTACGCACCAGTTTTATATAGTTATATTATTTGTGCGTTCGATTGATTCACGCACTGACGTGCACAATGCTGTGTGAGTTGCTTTGGACGCACGTGTAACCTAGTTGAGTAGATTGTGACGTCATGATAGGGGCAGCTCGGACGACATTTATGTCCGCAGTGTTATTCTTTGATTCCTGGCAAATTTGAAGAAGCCATCAGTTGTATTCGTATCTATTGGTCTTCATGGCGAAGCCAATAGTGGAAGAATGAAGTAAGTGTCGCCCCATTTCTTATGGCAAGTTTAATTATGTAAATTTAAAGTATCAGGCCGCTCCTATTAATGGTCTAGTGGGAATTCATCGGAGATGACATTCCTAGAATTGGACACACGGAGTCGATAGCCTTTGGAATTTTTTCGTAGAGGGAGAATCCATATGTGGAATCAAGTTAATGAATATATATATATGCTTCACATGTTTAATATGCCGTTTTACCTATGCCAAAGTCGTGGTATGGATACCGAGAGGTTAGCCAAGATGAAACACTAACCTGGTTGTATTGTTATATCTGCCTTTGTTTGGATTGGATATGCTATCTAAGAATTTTATGAAGAAAGTCTGGGATGCTTACAAGTATGATATAAATTATTGCTCCGTGAGAATGAATCCGTTTGCCTTAATAAACGTCCTTGGGAGAAGGTCAACGGACGTTAATACCATGTCTGTTATATGGTAATGGAAGTGATCCTTAGTCACTGGAATATAAGAGAACTTAACTGTTAGAGAATCTACAACAACTATTAACAGTGATATTAACATTTTGACGTATGATCCTCGCATCTGTAACTATGATTGTCTTGTTCCACTTCGTTGGTGTCACGTCAATAAAATATATGTACTGTAATCACCGACTTGTGTGCTGCCAATACTTGCCCAGTTCACCCAATGCAACGATACTTGTTGGAATTTTCGTTTGAAGAACTTTGTTGACATTCATTCCGTTTTAACCATTCACGTTTCAATTTACCTCTTCACTGAACTCAACGATAAAATGGAGTCAACAACTATATTAATTGTATTCAACAGCTTTATTCATTCACTAAAGTTGAAGTTGAGTTTTTTGAATTGTTAGCACTAGTAGTCACACAGCAGGGTGGCACAGTAAGGTCTGACTGTTCTATTTCAGTTCCAGATACTTTCACAGCTGTGACTATCGAGTGATACCAGTGTACTTCTCTGTCACTGTGACCTCACACATTCTGGAGAGTAATGTTATTCTATTCCTTCTCCCATCACACCTTAAAAACCATTATGCTACACTTTTATCTATAACTCTATCAAGAATAATCTATAAAGATCCATATCAGATACTTTTGAGTTTTGGGAACTGTTGGACCACTACTGCAAAGCAGGGGAGGTAATTCCATGACATTAAGCATCACAAACAACACGCCAATAAGGATTCTCTCCTGTATGTATTCTTGTATGTTGTTGTAGGTTATCTTTCTCAATAAATGATACACGATAAATATCACACTTGTAGGATTTGTCTTCCTCTATTATCTTGTGAGACAGAATGATTAAATCACTGCAAGCAGCAGCAGCACTATCACTCACACTAAGCTATGTATACTTTTATGTCTTTGTAGACTACCACTCTCAGTAAGTGTAGCACCACAAACATCACACTTGTATGGCTTATTTACAGTATGTATTCTTTTGTCTTTGTAGACTATCACTTTTCAGTAAATGTTGCATCACAAACATCACGTACAGCTTTTTTCATGTATGTATTCTTTTATGTCTTTGTAGACTACCATTGTCAGTAAATGCTGCACCATAGACATCACAATTGTAAGGGTTCTCTTCTGTATGCATTCTTTTCTGATTTTGAAGATTACTGCTCCAAGTAAAAGTAATGGATGGGTGTGAAAAAAAATCGAAAAAAGGTGATTCGTCTTACGGGGACAAAAGAATGAGAAAAGTAGCACCACATACATCACACTTGTAAGGCTTCTCTCCTGTATGTATTCTTTTATGACTTTGTAGACTACTGCTCAAAGTAAATGATGCTCCACAAACATCACACGTGTAAGGCTTCTCTCCTGTATGTATCCTTTTAAGTTTTTGTAGAATACTTTTCTCAGTAAATGTAGCACTACAAACATCACACTGGTAAGGCTTCTCTCTTGTATGTATTTTTCTATGTTTTTGTAGACTACTTCTCTCAGTAAAGGCTGTACCACAAACATCACACTTGTAAGGCTTCTCTCCTGTATGTATTCTTCTTTGACTTTGTAGAAACTGCTCAAAGTAAATGATGCTCCACAAACATCACACGTGTAGGCTTCTCTCCTGTATGTATTTGTTTATGACTTTGTAGACTACTGCTCACAGTAAATGCTGCTCCACAAACTTGTAAGGCTTCTCTCCTGTATGTATCTTTTTATGCTTTTGTAGACTACTTCTCTCAGTAAAGGATGTACCACAAACATCACATTTGTAAGGCTTCTCTCCTGTATGTATTCTTTTATGCTTTTGTAGACTACTTCTCTCAGTAAAGGTTGTACCACAAACATCACATTTGTAAGGCTTCTCTCCTGTATGTCTCCTTTCATGTTTTTGTAGACTTCTTCTCTCAGTAAAGGTTGTACCACAAACATCACATTTGTAAGGCTTCTCTCCTGTATGTATCCTTTTATGTTTTTGTAGACTACTGCTCTGAGTAAATGCAGTTTCACAGACATCACACTTGAAAAGCTTCTCTCCTGTATGTATTCTTTTATGTGTTTGTAGAATACTGATCTGAGTGAATGCTGCTCCACAAACATCACACTTGCAAGGCTTCATTCCACTGTGTATTGTTTTATGTTTTAGTAGGTTACCTTTCTGAGTAAATGCTGCATCACAGACATCACACTTGTAAGGCTTCTCTCCTGTATGTATCCTTTTATGTTGTTGTAGACTAGTTGTCTCAGTAAATGCTGCACCACAAACATCACACTTGTAAGGCTTTTCTTCTGTATGTATCCTTTTATGATTTTGTAGACTACTGCTCTGAGTAAATGCTGCTCCACAAACATCACACTTGTAAGGCCTCTCTCCTGTATGTTTTCTTTTATGACTTTGTAGTTCACCTGTCTGTGTAAATGCAGTTTCACAGACATCACACTTGTAAGGCTTCTCTCCTGTATGTATTCGTTTATGTGTTTGTAGATTACTGTTCTGAGTGAATGCTGCTCCACAAACATCACACTTGCAAGGCTTCATCCCATTGTGTATTGTTTGATGTTTTTGTAGGTTACTTTTATGAGTAAATGCTGCATCACAGACATCACACTTGTAAGGTTTATTTTTTGTATGTACTCTTTTATGACTTTGTAGGTTACCTTTCTGAGTAAATGCTGTTCCACAAACATCACACTTGTAAGGCTTCTCTCCTGTATGTATTCTTTTATGTTTTTGTAGACTACTTTTAACACTAAAGGCTGCACCACAAACATCACACTTGTAAGGCTTCTCTCCTGTATGTTTCCTTTTATGTTTTTGTAGACCACTTTTCACAGTAAAGGCTGTACCACATACATCACATTTGTAAGGCTTCTCTCTGGTATGTATTCTTTTGTGACCTTGTAGACTACTGCTCTGAGTAAATGCTACTCCACAAACATCACACTTGTAAGGCCTCTCTGCTGTATGTATTCTTTTATGTTGCTGTAGGTTATCTTTCACAGTAAATAATACACCACAAATATCACACTTGTAAGACTTACTTTCTTTTAGTTTCTTGTGAGACTGAATGCTTAAATCACTGCATGTAGCAACAGCTTTGTCACAGTCACAAAGCTGTACATTCATCTCACTGGCAGAAAATGGTTTACTACAATTTATGTTACAGACTTGATTTTTACAAACTGATGTATTACTGTGTAGGTTGTCAAACATTGTAGATGTCCTTTCCTGACTGTTGATGAAGTTGACTGATGCTTCATTACAAGTGAGTCTCTGGTTGATGCTATCTTCTCTTGCTACATCAGTAAAAGTGACATCTCCAATCTTATTCACTGCTTCATTCCTGCTATTTCCACTGTCCTGTGGTAACACATTCTGAAGATCACTGTATTTATTATCAAACTCCCAGCCTCCATCCCTGTGTACTGGTTTCATATGCTTGTCCAGATAATCAAGTTGGAAGAAATGAGTGTTGCACAGGTGACAAAAATAAACACCTGTAATAATAAAAATAATGAGCAAAGATAAATAATGAAACACATGTATTATATGTTTAGTTAAAATTTGTTAGCAAAATGTAGTAACAAACATAGAAGTACAATTTCTTGATAAATATGTGATTGTTATTCAGGATCGACATCAATGTAATCCAGGCAAACCCATTAGTGCTAAGTCTTCCTCAGCAAATGTTGAAGTGTAATGAATGCTTACTGTACTGTAGCATCCTGACTGTATACATGTAGGATATATCCTCTAATACGTCATACCTGCTAGTCTTATGTTTGGTGCCACATTCCAGCTATCTTAGCCTTGTTGATTCATCTATTGCAGTGTTGTTTTCTAACAGATGATCATTAACTGTCCTCAGTATCTCTCCCTTGTGTGGGACCAGTGTCCTCGCTATGGGTGAGCGTGAAGCTAGTCTGTCAACACTCATATTGCCATGCGAAGCACTTGAATAACTTGTACAGTAGATTCACACCAGCTTCTGAAGATTCAATGCCTCTATAAATATTTTTTTTTTTTGCAACAGACATCCATTTTGAACCTTTAAAAGCATATACTGAGAGTGTGACACAATAAATACCCTGGTTACTGCAGTAACAGCGTCTATCTCCATTATGTATATATTAAGCAAGTTTAATTAAAGTTTGTAAATAGATTTATTTCTCTAAGAAAGGTCCACTTGCTGCTTAGTATTAAATGTCATACTGCAGATATTTAAATCATGTAAACTTATGTCTGTTGTTGATCTACCAGATCGGAATCCACACTGTGACTCTGGATATATGAGCTCAGCTAACTTGTGTAGTCACAGTAAGATGACTGGCAACAACCTTACCAACAATACTAAGAAGAGAGATGCCTCTGTAGTTATTGCAATCACTTCTGTTACCTTTATTTTTATACAATGTTACAATCTTGGCATCCCGCATGTCTTGAGGAATAGTTGTCTCTTCCCAGCACTGGCACAGCACCCTATGCAGGGGATGTAATCAACAACAGACATGATCTTTTCTCTCCACCAGCTTTAGGAAAAATCAAGAGCAGAAAAGACCCATATATGTTGCCTTTATAGACCTCACAAAAGCATTTGACCTAGTTAGTAGGGATGGACTCTTCAAAATCCTCCTGAAAATAGGCTGCCCTGCTAATTTTCTGGAAATGATAAAGTCATTCCATGATGACATGAAGGAAACAGTCCAATATGCTGGAAGCACATCACAACCCTTTGACATACGAAGTGGCATTAAACAAGGCTGTGTTCTGGCTCCAACCCTCTTCGGGATCTTCTTTGCCTTACTTCTGAGACATGCATTCAGAGATGCAGCTGAAGGAATATGTCTTGACACTAGGTCACATGACTATCACATGATCTTTCAAGGCTGAAGGCGAAAACTAAAATCAGAAGGGTCACCATAAGGAGCTTCAGAGCTTAATGAATCACATGACCCAAGCATGCAAGGTCATTGACCTGACAATAAGTCTATAGAAAATGAATGTGCTGAGTCAGAATGCGGGTGCTGCACTAGTTATCACTATCAATAACTATGAATTGGCAGTGGTGCACCACTTCACATACCTGGGGTCTACCATCAATGACAAACTCTCACTAGACACAGAAATTGACAGCCACATTGGCAAAGCTGCAGCTACCTTTATTCGCCTCACATCACATGTTTGGGGAAACTACAAACTCACAATGAAGACCAAGGCCATGGTATATAATGACTGCATCACCAGCACTCTCCTATATGGCAGCGAGACTTGGACAACCTATGCTAAGCAAGAAAAAAGGCTCAATACCTTCCATTTATGGTGCCAATGTCACATCCTCTGCATCTCGTGGAAAGATAAAGTGACTAATTTTGAGGTGTTCTCACGTGCTGGCCTTCAAAGCATGTATAACACTGCTTAGACAGCACAGACTACGCTGGCTTGGCCATGTCCGCCGCATGGAAGATGGTCGCATCCCGAAAGATTTCTTCTATGGGCAACTAGCAGATGGCAAAAGAACATTTGGGTGACTGCAGCTGAGGTTCAAAGATGTGTGCAAGAGAGATATGAGGGCACTGTTAAGGAAGATTTATAATGTATTTTACATGTTGACCACATTTAGTTTTGTTAGCAGTTAATCTATGCGGTAACAATTCTGTTTGTGGCCAATATGATGTGTTTATGCACTTATATGAATTGTAAATGAACACGATTTTAGTCTGATGTCACTTGGAAATGATGACATAGATTTGGTGCTGTGATAATTAATGCAGACCGTCAGCCAGATCTTTCGTTATAAGATTCTGTCCAAGGAAGACGTTGAAGCTATTGCTCCTGAGAATTGAAGATTATCTATTTTATCCTACATGGCTATATGTTGTACGAAGGTCACCACAGATATTCAGGATGATGCCGAACATAAGTATTTGAGTTTGAAGATTTATGTACAGTGAAGTACTGCAAGAGCAATTTGATTATATTAACTCCATGTCTGGTTTTCGATACTTCGGTGATTCTGTCATGGCACCGCTAGTAAATATTCCAGATATGTGACATTTTATGAAGGACTGTAGGAGCTTTCAATTTATGCATGTATTGCATGTTTACAATGAACTGTTGTCTAATTCGTCAATAAACTACGTCGTTTTATGTGGACCCAGATATCAAGAAGTTTGGAAGCTGATTTGTAATTTACAAGTTCTTGCACCACCCCGTAACATTTACTACAACATCTATTAGCACGATGCTCGACATTAATAACCTTCCACAATCATAAAACCAGTGGTAACAGAGGATGGTCGCCAGTGTGGGGGATACGTATTGTCAAGAACTGTCATCTAACAGCTGTATTGTGAAAAGTTGACTGCGAAAGAAAGAATCTATTCTAAGTTTTTGAACAAACTTTTTTGCCGGCAGAAAATTTGCCTAATGTCAAGCTGTACTGTGCATGCGGACTGTAGTTTTGACAACGCCCACAATTTTGATCAAAAAGATGTCAGCTGCACACTTCGGAGCTGAAACCTATTGCCAGAAGCCTTGTTAAAAGTCTGTCATGGTCTCTAAGGATTTTTCAGGACCTATATTTGGATGCCTGAGTGATCGAGAGCTTCAAGCCACCAGTCTGCCTTCCATCAAAGCCTCCTATGGTGTATACTGGCATCATAGAGGATGGTAAGTGAAGTACCTGTTGGTGAAAAAAATCTTTGTTCCAGGTTACTTACTGGTGTGCCTTCTCATAATTTGTAACTTTTATGTATGTTTTATGTATATTTATGTCTGTTGTTTATATATGAGGGTGGATGGAAGGAACTTTGAATCTGTAACATCGCTACGGCCGATCGCAGATTTGAAGTCGTTCTTTTAGGTCATTTTGATCCATCTCCATTTGAGCAGAAGAAGACTTGAGGTTTCTTCATCCTTATTCTGTCTGCTATTGGTTTTGATCAATATTATATGTTTAGCTGTTACATTTTGTTCATCTATCTTGTATTTTAATTGTTCTTAGTTTAATTCTTCTTATTTGTGTCATTGTTTGTTATATATTTGTAGGTCTAATCTTTCCTGTCGCTTAGTTTTTTTTTTACATTTCAGCTGTTCATCAATGGGTTCTGTACATGTTTATTTTTAGGTTTTGTTGTAGTTTGACCTCATTTTCTGTTTCTGTATTATTTCACTTGTAGAAGTTTATTTGGTTAATTAAAACATTTTTGCTTGTGTCTCGCCTGATATTGTGGTATCATATTGTTCTGTACCATACTCTTCTTTCCTTGTTTTATTTCTTGGAAGTTCATAATACTATATTAACATTGTTTGCATAGTTATTTATGCGCATATTATATGACTGCAATAATTATTGATTGCAGTGCACTAGTAGGCCATTAGCCACTATTTGTTCGCCTGAGTACGGCACATCATTATATAATATTAACCAAAACAAATTTTTTTTGAGCTTACAAATAATTTGTAAAGCAACTTGCAATTTATCTGATTGACTAAGTGAGTCACAGTAAGTAGTTAACATGGCCACTCTAGAATCTTGCCTGAAGATTGGGAAAGAATTTAGCTACAAAAGTGATGCGTTGAAAGAATTTGCTACGCCTGAGTTAGCTAAAGCAAAGCGTGAATTAGCTGAACAAGAAGCCAAAGAGGAGAAGAAAAGAGAATTAGAGGAACAAAAAGCTGAGAGAAGACGTCTTCAAGATTTAGAATTGGAAGAGAAAAGACATCTTCAAGACTTAGAATTAGAGGAGAAGAGACGTATATATGATAGAGAAATGGAAGAGAAGAAAGCCTTTACATTAGCACATGAACAGGAGTTAATACTTCTTCATATAGAAGAAATTAAATTAAGAGCCCAAACAGGAAATAATAGCAATAATGGTGATTCAAATACTGTTACTTCCACTGGTAACAATTAGGGTAATGATAAATTTAAATTACCAATATTTAATCCTACTTTTGATGATGTGTCATGCTACCTTGCACACTATAAAGGTGTATGCATTGCACATAAACTAGATAAATCATTATGGGTTACCAAACTACTATAACTTGTGAGTAGAGAAGCAATGACTGCCATTACAACAATGGATGAGTCAGTTAGAAACGACTATGATGCTGCTAGAGCAGTACTATTAAAACGTTTTCAACTTGATGAAGAAGGATATAGGGTGAAATTTAAAACAATGATTCCTGAGACAGGAAAAGACTTCTCTGAATTTGTCGCTGCCATACAACTAACTTTCAATAGATGGGTTCAACTATCAGGAATTGAGAAATCTTATGATAAACTTGTAGATCTAATGCTAAGGGATAACGTGTTATTCTCAGTAAGTAAGCCATTTTGGTCTTTCTTACAGGAATGCAAGCCATTGGACTTATCATCCATGGAAATATTAGCAAGACAACACTGCATTGCACATCTGAATGCCCGTATTAGTAATAGCCAAGTTAAAGATGCTCTTCCAGTTGCTTAAGCTGCAACTTGGAACAATAATATTAGAGCCAGATCTCAGAGCCTGGACAGAAATTTAATGACTAGGAAAAATAATGATAATAATTATGGTAGAAATAGTAATTTCAACAGGCATGATAACTGTAATAGGGGTCAACAACAATTTAGGAACCAGTCACCTTAATATAGGTATAACAATAATTATAATAACAACAATTTCCAACAAGATAATAACTGGAGAAAACAAAATAATTTCGTTCCTCAAAATAACAATTGGGGTAATAACAATCAACAATACCATATTAGAAGTAACAGTCTGACCTTTAGAAATCAAGGTAATTCGTTTGATCATCAGAGGCAATGATCTAGTTCATGTGGCCCAACGAGGTCAGAACATAATGCAGGGGTGGCACTTACTGCTGGTAAACCTGTGGGTAATCATGAATTGAATAATCTGGTTCAATCATCTGCATGTTACTCAATTAACTTTGATGTTGTTTCTCATTGCCAGGAATGTCAAAGTCTATTTCAGAAAGAAAGCCCTATGATTCTGAAGTGCGGACATCCCCTTCCTGCGGTTAGTCTCTCGGCACATGGCGGCACTGGTTCTCTTGTCTTCAACAGAAGATTGGTAAATGGTACTCAAGTATCAGTACTAAAGAATTTGGGTTCAACGAGTGTTGGAATTAGACAGTCGCTTGTCCACCCATCTTGTTCGACTGGAAAATTTGTAAAATGCATTACTTTGGGGGGAACAATTGAATTTTACCCCACAGCTATTGTTAATATTCATACAGCATTCTTTTCAGGGAAAGTTAATGTATGTTTATTACATAATCCAGTCTCAGATCTCACGGTTAGACACATACATGGAAGCAAGGACTGCTCACCATAGGAAATTGAGGAGTAGGAAAAAAAGAATTTGTTGACTGCCAATGCAGTTACTACTCGTGCCCAAGCTCAAGTAATGGAAACTGAAAACAGTTCAGAGCTGGAAATAACAACTTAGGATAACATTTATATGCATTCAGGAATAGACAGAGTGTCCTTTGCAAAACTCCAAAGGGAGGATGACTCATTGAAAGAATTTTTTGCTTTGGTCACAAATAATGAAGAGGTTAACTTAAATAAAAGTCGTAATCATTGGTTTACCATTAAAAATGACATATTGGTAAGAAACTGGGTTGATAAGTCTAAGGTCAAATTTCAAGTTATGGTACCTCTTAAACTTTGGCCATATATATTATGACATGCACATGACTCGCATTGCGCTGGTCATATGGGATACACTCAAAGCTGGTCATATGGGATACACTCAAACACGGTCCAGAGTGCTATCTTCATTCTTTTGGCCAGGTGTTTCCAGGGACGTTTACTTATATGTATGTTCTTGCATTACCTGCCAAGAAGTCAAATCACGAGGAGCTTTTCACGTCACTCCAATTCAAGCATGTGATATATCTACTAGACCTTTTGATAAGATGGCCGTTGATATCGGTCCTCTATCAGTTGCTTCTGCTAGAGGTCACAGGTATGTCCTCACATGCATTGATTTGTGCACTAGGTGGCCTGAGGCCATCCCTCTTAAATATACCACTTCTTCAGAGGTAGCTGTTGATCTCTTATTAATTTTCTTTAGATTAGGTTTTCCTTGTAAACTTCTGTCTAATAATGGTTCTCAATTTGTCTCTGAAACCATGACATCTGTCATTAAGACACTTCAGATAGACAGATCATTAAGTAGTATCTATCACCCAATGAGTAATGGTTCTGTGGAGAGGCTCAACAGAACACTCAAGCATTATTGCATAAGGTAATTAGCAAATATCCTCAGGATTGGGACAGGGTCTTGCCTGCCATACTTTTTGCTTATTGACAAGTGCTGCATGAGCAGACCGGATTTTCCCCTTTTGAGCTTGTATTTGGTACTCCACCCAGAGGTCCTATGGGGTTAATCAAAGATCTCCTTACTGACTCTGAAATGACTCAGGATACTCAGTCATCTTATGAGTATGTGATTAATCTTTGTCGAAAGATTGTCGATGCATGTCAGTTAGCTACAGCTTTGTCAGAGGCTGCCAAACATAAATCACAACTCTTTTTTAATAAGAATAGACGTTTACGTCAACTTTTTCCAGGTGATGAAGCTTTTGTTTTGCATCCTCGGAAGGACAATAGATTGCTTATTGCTTGGAATGGTCCATTCAAAGTAATCTCACATATTTCTAATGTTGATTACGTGCTGATATAAAAGGTCAAAGAACAATTTTCCACATTAATATGCTCAAAGAATTTCATACAAGAACTGAGCATTTACAGTCTATTTTTCATGACATGGATGACAATGTTACCAGTTGTTGTCACTATTCTAATTTATCAGTGATTCAGGAGGAGGAATCTTTCTTCCCTAACATCCACATGTATTTGCCTTTACTCGCTTTGGATTCTACAGAATCTTGGTGGGATGTTGATATTTCACCGTCTTTAACATCTCAAGAACATTGCCAGATGTCTAATCTACTTGAATCTTTTTCTGACGTTTTTACTGACCGACCTGGTTGAACATCAGTTATTTCTCATGATATCATCCTTACTGATGATATTCCAATCTGTCTACATCGTTATCCTGTTCCTTTACATTATCAGGATAAAACTGCTCACGAGTTAGATCAGATGTTGAGTCTCAGAATTATTGAAATCAGTAATTCACCATAGTTGTCTCCATTAGTTATTGTCCGTAAAAAGGATAATAATATTAGATTATGCGTAAATTATCGCAAATTTAATGCAAAGACCATATCTGACGTGGAACCTCATCCGCTGCTTGATGATCTACTTACTCGTCTCTCTAATGCTATCCTATTTACACAAAAAAATTTGACAAAAGGTTTTTGGCAAATTCCATTAACCGAACAAGCTAAACCACTTACTGCGTTTTCAACTCAACGAGGGTTATTCCAGTAGAATGTCAAGCCTTTCAGGCTGATAAACGCACCTGCCACATTTATTCGCATGATGCAAAAAATTGTTTCACATAGAACTGATATTAAAACATACATAGATGATATCTGTTTGTTCAGTTCATCTTTTCAGGAACACTTTGTAGGACTTTCTTAATTTACTGGAAACTCTTTGGTTCCATAATCTTACTGCTAAGCCTACTAAAGTCCAGATAGCATTTAAGGAACTTACTTTTCTGGGACATACTATTGGTTCTGGTCAGCTTCAGACCATACCTCAGAATGTTTCCAAAATCCTCAACTTAACTGTTCCTAATACAAAGAATCAAGTATGCAGTTTATTAGGACTAGTACAATATTATAGTAGATTTATTCCTAACTTATCTGATATCACAGCTGTCCTTTCTTCGTTATTATGAAAGGGCATGCCAATTAGAGTAAATTGGACAAATGATACCCAGGTAGCTTTTGAGAAATTTTAAAAAAATGTTTGTTTCACCTCCTATTTTTAGGCTGCCTGATACTTCAAAAATCTTTATCCTACAAACAGACACAAGTAATGGTGGCTTGGGAGCCTAGCTGTTACAGGACTACAATGGTACACTACATCCTACCATCTACATTTCCAGAAAGCTGTCGGATGCAGAAAATAAGTATTCTACAATTGAGAAGGAACTCCTTGCGGTTGTCTGGGTGTTTCAAAAGTTGGAGCAGTATTTACTTGGAGCTCCATTCATAATCCAGACAGATCAATGCTCAGTGGCGGCTTTAAAATCTGCTAACCATAAAAACCCAAAGTTAGCACGATTCTCAATTTTGTTGCAGCCCTACTGATTTGACATACAACACATACCAGGTTCTGACAATGTCGTCGCAGATACATTATCCAGAAATCCGACATCCGTACCTGAAGCCTAATCAGTACACTGAAGACATTCGTATAATTCATGACATTGCTTGTCAGGAAATCAGTTTCGTTTGAAGTCAAAAAAATTTATATAGAAAATCAATCTCGGTTGAAGCCAGAAATTGGACAGAAAAACAATCTCGTTCAAAGCCTGAAATAGCTTATGTATAGAAGATTAACATGATATATTAATTGCTGAATATCTCACTGAACATTTCGGAGATATACATTGACACGAAGATTTGTTGGACAACATGATATATTAATTGCTGAATATCTCACTGAACATTTCGGAGATAAATGTTGACACAAAGATTTGTTGGACAACATGATATATTAATTGCTGAATATCTCACTGAACATTTTGGAGATATATGTTGACACGAAGATCATACTTTCACCGAAGGTTTGTCACAAGATTGCACACAGTCTAAGTAATCAAGAAACACGCCAGGAATGATTGCTGCTGTATTGGTACATTGAATTTTCAGATGCAGAGCATCATTATTGACCTTTGTGAATTGAACAGTAATATATTACTGCTCCGGACATTCTACGTAATACTGATTGTGAAATGCTGTTTCCAGGATTTGAAACTGATCGGACTTTTCATGCTATATTGTATTTAATTGTTATATGTAGTAATAATGCATATTTGACTTTTAAGTTTTATTTAATTAATAATATCACTATTTATATTTAGATAGATTGATTAATGTCTTTTCATTACTTTCTCTTTGATTTGTTATAATGTTGGATAGATAACACACGTTTTATTTGGTCGTTTTATGCTATTCTTCCTTACTTCCCTTTATTCTGATGTCTAATTTTTCTTGAAATAATTTGTTTTCCTTTCCTATTTTCATTTCTCACTACTTTTCTATTGTATTGTTCACAAACACAGGACTTATTTTTTGTCTTAGTTACTTTAGATTAATTATATATCTATATATATAATTTTATTGTTTGATATCTCTGCATAGTCATATAGTTACCACATTGATTATACCATAAACTATGTTTAGATATTAATTTGTTTTATATACTTAGTTTGTATCATAGACTTTTCTCTAATTTTATGACTATTGATGACATTTTCCAAGTAGTGATGTTTATTTATGTCTACATTGGTCTGACATACGTGTGACACATGATTAGTTTAGACTACGAAATTGGCATTTATTATAAACATATCTGGATATTTATACGAATTTTTCGCGATTTTTCGTTCTAAAATCTCGGTGCGATGTTAATGTAAATTTTATTGGTAATATTTTATTTTTTTTAATCGCTTCTTGATTTTTTTCACTCCACAGGGGGAGGAATTTGTTAAGGAAGATTTATAATGTATTTTACATGTTGACCACATTTAGTTTTGTTAGCAGTTAATCTACGTGGTAACAATTCTATTTGTGGCCAACATGATGTGTTTATGCACTTATGTGAATTGAAAATGAATGCGATGTTAGTCTGATGTCACTTGGAAATGATGATGTAGATTTGGTGCTGCGATAATTAATGCAGACCATTAGCCGGGCCTTTCGTTATAAGATTCCGTCTAAGGAAGACGTTGAAGCTATTGCTCCTAAGAATTGAAGATTATCTATTTTATCCTATGTGGCTATATGTTGTACGAAGGTCGCCACAGATATTCAGGATGATGCTGAACATAAGTATTTGAGTTCGAAGATTTATGCACAGTGAAGTATTGCAAGAGCAATTTGATTATATTAACTCCATGTCTGGTTTTCGATACTTCGGTGATTCCGTCATGGCATCGCTAGTAAATATTCCAGATATGTGACAATTTATGAAGGACTGTAGGAGCTTTCAATTTATGCATGTATTGCATGTTTACAATGAACTGTTGTCTAATTCGTCAATAAACTACGTCGTTTTATGTGGATCCAAATATCAAGAAGTTTGGAAGCTGATTTGTAATTTACAAGTTCTTGCACCACCCCATGGCATTTACTACAACATCTATTAGCACGATGCTCGATATTAATAACCTTCCACAATCATAAAACCAGTGGTAACAGGCACTGGACATAAATCAAGCAACGTGGGAAGATGAAACTGCCGATTGCACCAAGTGGCAATGCTATTTACGGCACCACCTCAGATTGAATGAAAAGAAGCTCACACAACAAGCTAAAGAGAGGAGAACACGTCAAAAGGAGCATCAGGAAAATAAGCAGCTGAGGGCTGTTATGACTGAAGGGGCTATTATTATTATTACAAACTTATGTAGCCAAAATATGATTTTAAAGTAATAACATTGCTATTATAATACCTTTCTCATCTCCAAATAAGCATAACTGTTGTCGACTTTCTGGCACGTCCAAGAAGTCAGTACACTGTATCTCAGTTTTAGTACAGCTGTTGTCACAATCAGCCTGAAACAAATTTGGCATTTATGACACATCATCATTATCACTTTTAGCTCCCTAAACAGCCTTAGTCTTCAACAAATGTATGCCAACTCCTCTTGTTGTATACTATCAGCTCAAGGTTGTCTCCATGACTGACTTATATCTTTGACTTTGTTATCCAGTTCTCTACTATGTGTGTTTTTGAGTCTCCCAAAACCTCTTTTACCCTGGACATTTCAGAATGCTATAAACTAGAGCTATATAATTGAACGACCTTGACACTGGAGTTGAAAATTGAGATTTTTGTGTTGGACTTGATTTCTCTTTGTATTTATGACACTTGTAATACACAGTTTTTAAATGTAGGGGAGATGGTTGTTCGTCCATCACGGGTGATGAAGACCACTCTGTTCATCTAATTATTTAAGAATATGTTAGGTTAGTCTATGGGTACGAAGGTGACTGAAGAGCCCGATGCGGGCCTGGAAAGATCTTGGACAGTGTGGGCAGGGAATGTTTGCTTCATGTGAAGGTTTTATTTCACGGTCCTTTCTAGCTTGTCTCCGCTGTTCTGCTGCTGCTCTTCTGGATGATTCGCATGCTGCTGCACCTTTACGAAGAGATGTGCGCCAAGCAGTTCGGTCTTGCGCAGCAGCTTCCCATGTGTCTGGGTTTATGTCAAAGGTTTTCAATGACGTCTTTAACGTGTCTTTGAAGCGCTTCTTTTGGCCACCATGGGAGCGTTTACCCTTCTGCATCTCACCATAAAAGAGTATCTTTGGCAGTCGATGGTCTGGCATGCGGACTACATGACCTGCCCAGCGAATTTGTGACTGCATCAGAATAGTATCAATACTAGGGATACCAGCTCTGTCAAGAACGGCGGTATCCGGGATCTTGTCTTGCCATTTGATGTTCATTATCTTCCTGAGACAGACTGTATGGAAGTGGTTTAGCTTCTTTACGTGGCGCCTGTATACAGTCCATGTTTCACATGCATATAGCAGCACTGGAAGCACCGCAGCTCTGTATACCTTCAGCTTTGTCTGTAGACTAATGCCACTTCGATGCCAAACATTGGTGTATAGTCTGCCAAATGTGCTGCTGGCTTTGGAGATCCTGGTGTTCACCTCATCATCAATGACAATGTTCTGGGATAGTGTGCTACCAAGGTATGTGAATCTGTTCACAACATTCAGTTTCTCACCATTAACCTTGATGACTGGCTCAGTATAAACTGTGCCAGGAGCTGGTTGGTACATGATTTCTGTTTTCTTCGTGTTGATGGTAAGCCCAAAGTTGGCGCAGGCTTCGGAGAATCTATCCACACTATGCTGCAGATCAGCCTCTGAGCCAGCATTGAGGGCACAATCATCAGCAAACAGAAGATCTCTGATGGTGTGTGATTTGACCTTGGTTTTTGCTTGAAGCCTCCTAAGGTTAAACAATTTTCCATCAATACGATAACTAATGTCGATTCCTGTGTCCCCGTCTCTAAAAGCATCAGTCAGCATAGCAGAAAACATGATACTGAACAGAGTCGGTGCAAGTACGCACCCTTGTTTAACTCCATTTGAGACGGGGAAAGGCTCTGATAGCTCACCGTTTTCCTGAACTCTAGCCTGCATTCCATCATGCAGTTGCTGCACTATTGTGATAAATTTCTTTGGGCAGCCGTATTTTGCCATGATCTTCCATAGACCCTCTCTACTGACCGTGTCGAACGCCTTTGTCAAGTCGATGAAAGCTGTGTACAGGTCACAGTGCTGTTCTTGGCATTTTTCTTGTAGCTGTCTTGCAGCAAACACCATATCTGTGGTTCCACGTTCTTTCCGGAATCCACACTGACTTTCAGGTAAAAGACCTTTGTCAAGATGAGCCGTAAGGCGATTCAAAAGGATTCTGGCGAATATCTTCCCAGCGATTGATAAAAGAGAGATGCCTCGATGATTGTTGCAGTCTTGGCGATTACCTTTACGTTTATATAGATGTATAATTGAGGCATTTTGAGATCGTGTGGGATGGTTTCACTCTGCCACATTTGCTGGAAGATCATATGAAGTTTCTCTATCAGAACTGCACCGCCATCTTTATAAACCTCAACAGGAATTGAATCGGAGCCAGGGGCCTTTCCACTAGACAGTTGACGAATCGCTTTTTTAGTTTCCTCCAGAGTTGGTACATCATCTAATTCTTCATTTATAGGAATTTGGGGCAGGCGGATGATGGCTTCGTCGTTAATAGATGATGGCTGGTTCAAGATATTATTAAAATGTTCAGCCCAGCGTTGGAGAATTTTTTCCTTGTCTGTAATTAGTGTTTTTCCATCTGCATTAAGGAGGGGAAATGATCCTGATGATGTTGGACCATAGACCGCTTTGAGTGCAAGGTAAAAGTTTTTCAAGTCATGGCTGTCAGCAAAGCCTTGGATCTCATCTGCTTTATTACTCAGCCATGAATCCCGCATCTGGCGTAGTTTATGTTGGACGATTCTACGCATGTTGTTGAAAGCGTCTTTCTTGGATGTAGATTTTGGATCATTTAAATATGCTTTATGGAGATGGTGTTTCTCAGCCAACATCTGCTTTATATCATCTGAGTTCTCATCAAACCAGTCATTTTGTTTCTTGATGGAAGGACCCAGGACCTCTGTAGCAGTGTTGTAGATCTGCTCACTTAGGGCTGCCCAATTTGTTTCCACACTTTGGCCGTCTAGCGAGATAGATTTGAGACGGTCTTCTAAGGTGTCAGTAAATGACTGTTTGATTGTTGTCTTCTTTAGTTTGGTGACATCCAGCCTCTTTTGAGTTTTCTTCTCCTGAGGGCGCCTGGCTGGTTGGATACGAACTTTAAGTTTAGATACAATGAGGCGATGATCAGTCCAGCATTCGGCACCACACATGGACTTGGTCACCCGGACATCTTGCCTGTCCATCTTCCTAACAATTACATAGTCAATTAGGTGCCAATGCTTTGAGCGAGGGTGCATCCAGGAGGTCCTGTTGCGGGTAGGAAGTCGAAAAATGGTGTTGGTGACAAGGAGGTCATGTTCTGCGCAAGTCTGGAGGAGACGAAGTCCATTACTGTTACAGCGACCCACGCCGTACCTACCAATAGTGCCATTCCAGGAGATGTTATCTGAGCCTACTCTTGCATTAAAGTCACCAAGAATGATGAGCTTATCTGCTTTAGGAACTGATGCAATGACTGCATGTAGTTCTTCGTAAAACTTATCCTTGACATCATCCTGGTTTGTCATAGTTGGTGCATACACGCTAATGATGGTGGCATGTTTTCTTCCATAGAACAGAGGGATCTTGACCGTCATGAGTCGGTCATTTATTCCATTTGGGGGCCCCGCTAACTTGCTGACAATTGCTGTTTTGATTGCAAATCCAACCCCTGCTTCTCGTCTTTCTTCAGTTCCTCTTCCGCTCCAAAAGAATGTATAACCTGCACCCTTTTCAAGTAAAGTGCGCACATTCCATGCGCCTAGAATGAGGGGGAAAAATCTGTCCTTTCTTTTTCTTATATGTCGACCGCCGAAGTTGGGTACCCACCAACCGCGGTAAGCTGGTTAGGTAATGGTGAAGCAGGCAATGTTTAGGGCACCTTTTCTAGCCCCTTCCTCATGCCATGGAGGTGAGCAGTGCTTTCCTAAAGAGGGCTGCTCAGACACTCAGGGGGCTGCCGAATCCCACTGCTGCTCCGATCAGTGGAAGACGACCATATGGCCTGAGCCGCCTGTGTGTAGGTCTGCGACTACGCCTGCCGCTTTGCCGCTCGCCCATCGCCACAGGACTTGTTGTGAGTGGATGGATGAATGGATGAATGGATGAAAGAGTGACTTGCGCGGTGATTTGGATTAAAGTGAGGAAGAGTTGCGCAATTTGTCGACCTCACTCTCTCGCCTGGGTCCATCTCAATCCAGTGGCAAGACAAGTCAAGACGACTGGAGATGAAGTCAGGTGCAGTGGATGACCAGGGCTTTCTATGTGCCTCGCCGTGCTCCTTACGCTCCACAGCGCGTTGCTGGTAATCGCCGTCATGCCCGTTGAACCAACAGGTGGTTTCTTCCGCGCAGTCTATCGAATCCAGTCTTCGCATGCATGGGTAGGCAGACCCTAACTCACCGAAGGTTTATAACCATTCGGCTACCCTCACCTAGTTTAGCCGGCCTGTCAAAGCCGTTGTCCGGGGGTGGCCGCTGTCGCATGCTGACAGCTACGAGGAGCCACAGGTGAGAGCTGGATGCCAGGTTTGGACCAAAGGTGGCTGAGCTGCCCTAAAAAGGACATGACAGCTCCTTCACCAGAGGTACTACCAATACCTGACTTCCCAACACCCCCTGTAGGGGAGATAACGTTTTTCTACAATCATTTTCTCATTATTGCCATCACTCATTCACACATACACAGACATACTCACATGCACTTACACAAACAAACACATACTCTTATGTACAGACAAATGCTCATGTACATACTTATAAACACAAACATACACAAATATACAGAGCACACAATTACTGTCTACATGAAATAAGACCTTATATGTATGGGCAGTGAACTTTCAAACGCACAAAAAAAAAAAAAATTTGAAATAAATCAATAAAACACTGAAATAACAAACAAGCATTTCAAATAAGGCCTCTTGTAGTTTCTGGGGTCTATGAAAGTTGGGACAATAATTTGTTTTCTACACAGATGTAACATCTGCATTTTCACAATTGCCTCCAGCTGGCAGGAAATAGGAGTTGACTTGAAAGCTGCAACCAAGATGGAATGGGTTAAATTCTCTGCACTTAAAAAACAGGAGGCTGACACTTGGAAGTCAAGACCCAAGTACACCCCCCCCCCCCCCACCCCCCCCCCCCGAGTGTAGTAGATTAAAGGGCCAAAACACTTGATCGAACGGGGGGACTTTTCTGATGATCAGATTGCCTTTTGTTGTATTGCTCTGTATAGAGTTTACTATCATATCAGGCCTCTTGTAATTTCTGGGATCTCTGATGAGACAAAGAAATATTGCTCCCTCAGGATGTTGTAAAAGGTAATATTATAAGGCTGATCATGAGGCTGGCAACATCATCATGTCAAACAAGTAGCTACAGATACCATCACAGTAAGAGCTTGTGAATGTTCTGTGTAAGCTTCCTGTAGTAGTGGTTCCTTCCTCCATAGGGGGTGACCAGGACAATGGTGACATATAAGGTTAATGACCTGTCTGACATAGTTTGTCCAAACAATGGTACATACAATAAATCAGGTAATTAAGTGTCTGAAATAGTTACTATAAACAATGGTACATACAACATATATGGTTAATTAACTGTCTGATATAGTTGTCTAAACAATGTACAAACAACATATCAGGTTAATTAACTGTCTGAAATAGTTAATATAATCAATGGTACATACAACATTAAAGGTTAATTGTCTGATATAGTTTATCAAAACAATGGTACATACAACATATAAGGTTAATTAACTGTCTGATATAGTTTGCCTAAACAATGGTACATACAACATATAAGGCTAATTAACTGGCTGATATAGTTTGTCTAAACAATGGTACATACAACATATAAGGTTAATTAACTGTCTGATATAGTTTGCCTAAACAATGGTACATACAAAATAAAAGGTTAATTAACTGTCTGATATATTTTGTCTTAACAATGGTACATACAACATATAAGGTTAATTAACTGTCTGATATAGTTTGCCTAAACACTGGTGTGGTATTCTATCTTAGTCCTCTAAATGAACCAATGCTAGACTCTTGTCGTTCTTAACATTTATTATACAGAGAGATACAAACATGTCTAACATCTCACAATGACCATTATTCCAAGTCCTGTAACTCTCTCCTCATATCTAAATATAGGACATTACATTCTCTCCCTTTCTTGAATAATAAAAACACACTGAAACTCAAACTATTCTACAAACATCACTAATGACAGACAGAGTCTTTGTCAATACGAAACATAGTCATTGAGACATCTTGGGACATTTCGGTGTCTAGGCGGTGGTCTGCCTGTTTGCGGTAATTGCCTGTTGTTGTCCATGGTGATGTCATCTGGTTCTGTGGCAGTTGGTGGCAACTCAGGACTGATAATGTCATCTAAGTAATCATCATCTGGCTGTGATTTCTTTTTGGCTGCAAAGGTCAGGTTTTTGTTGACTTTCTTGAAAAACGAGACATTTCTTGTCACAACTCTGCTTTCACCTGAAGCACTTATCATGTTTCCCTTGATTTTAGTAATCTGATAAGGATTAAACCTCGGAGTTGATTTGCTGTTTTGTTCTTGTCGTACTAAAACAAAATCTCCTACTTTCAGATGAGACCGGTGCGATCGTAAGTCTACGGTCTGCATGTTGCTTCATTCTGTATTTTGCCTGTGCATCTTTGCTCTGAACATCTGATGAGGCTGGTTGACTCTCTTTGGTTTCAACTGTTGGAATCTTAATCGAGACCTTTCTTTGAAACATGAACTCATATGGTGATTTGCCTGTTGACATATGAGGTGTTGCCCTATAATTTCTAAGGAAAGCATACAGCTGTAGTCTCCAACACTTTCCTTCAACTGTGGCTGTTTGAATGACCTTCTTTAGATTTCTCATCATCCTTTCCACCTCCCCGTTTGCCCTTGGCCAGTAAGGTGTGATTCTTCTGTGTCTGCATCCAACAAGGTGCATAAAATTGTTCATGTCTTGACTGTTAAATAAGGAACCATTATCTGTTTTCAAAGTTTCAGGAATTCCAAATGTCGAAAATATCTTCATACCTGTCAACCTGTACGAATTTTTCGTACAATGTACGGATTTTTGATACTTTTAGCAGTGTACGGCCGTACAGACTCGTTGTACGGATTCCCCCCCCCCCCCCCCCCCCCAATTTTTTTTTTTTTTTTTTTTTTTTAAATTCTAAAAATATTTTCCAACCCAAGTTTTTTTAAAATTTTAAATCAGAAAATATTTTCTAGCCCTGGGTTTTTTTTTTAACCAATTTTTTTTAAATTCCGGGAATCTCAGCGTCCTTTTTAAAACTGAGGTCTCTCCCAGCAACCAATCAAATCCTTTTATACCCAACAATTTGGCAAAAACTTTGAATTCGGCCTCAAACACTTTCGGTTTTCAGCGTGACATGATGTATTTTTAAAGTTACCTGTTATCAACGACCATGCTTGCTTGCCACCACACTTCGACGCCATTTTGTTTAAAAAAGCTAAGTACTTATAACTTGGTTAAATATTGCTGTTGTTTTGCTTTGTTGCAATTTAATCGCTGTCTTAATCTTTTCAGTTATATCTTGCCCTTCAATATATTTCCGATAAATTATCATAATATTCAGTGTAGGCCCTACATAACTAGAAAAAAAAAGTTTGTTTGCATTGAGTAGGCCTACTTTATTCCAGCGCTCGAGATTCGCTGCTTTATTTTTTAATAAAGTGGCAATCTATTATCACTGGTCTAGGCTACCAAAAGCTTGCGGTGCATGGTAAGTTTCAGGTCGAATGGGTTAAAACTCTTCCCTGGCATTGTAGATGCATCCAAGTTAGGATCAACAACCAAGTCATCATTCAGCGACTGCTGACACTCCCTCACAGCAATGCTAACTGCAAAAGATCATTTTCAATGATGAAAAAAATCCACACAGACTGCAGGAGGTCCATGAATGCGGACACACTCACTTCTATTTTACAGTGTAAGATTAACATTGATACATGCTGTGCAGACTTTAAGCCCACAAATGTACATCGAAAGAATAATTCTGCAAAGAACAGCATGACTAAAAGTGCATGATTTGTATATGTCATTTCTCATTTTAAAACTGTATTGCGTATAATTTATTAATATATTTTTTGCGTAAGGATTTTTGGGTGTTTGTAAGGATTTTTTGGGTCATCTACCAAGACAAGAATATACTGTCCACATGGTAATGGTCCACAAAAATCTGCAGAGACCTCTGTCCATGGAGCTTTGGGAGGCTCAGACATTTTCAAAGGTGTCATATGTGCTCCACTTTCTGTGCAAGCTTGACAAGCTAAACAATTTGCAACAGTCTCTTCAACCATTTTGTTCTCAGACTGCTCTTTTAGTGGGTGTCTTGACATATAATCAACAAGATTATTTTTTCCAGGCTTGTATACAACATTGAAATCGTACTGCTGCAGTCTTAAAACCCATCTTTCTATACGAGCAGGAGGCTTGGATGTTCTTTTTCCAAATATCAACTCCAATGCCTTGTGATTTGATATGATGGTGAACTTGCTGCCATAAACGTATAAGTGAAAATACTCACAAGCCCACACTATTGCTAAAGCCTCTTTTTCTGTCTGTGAGTATCTAGTTTCTGTATCTGACAGACCTCTGCTGCAAAAAGCTACAACATATTCTTTGTTTCTGTCATCTCTTTGGGTTAGCATTGCCACTAAGCCGACTGGACTTGCATCTACTGAGATGAATGTCTTTCTGTTCCTATCAAAATAGGATGTACCAGCACTTTTTGTTAGTTCTGATTTCAGCATATCTAATGCTTTTGACTGAGTTGCAGTCCATATCCATGGTGTGTCTTTTCTTGTAAGCATTCTTAAAGGCTGACTGAGTGTTGCATAGTTTTGAATAAAATGTGAACAGTAATTGAACATTCCCAGTAGACTTCTCAATTCAGATACATTGGTTGGTTCTGCCATATCTTGAAGTGCACTAACTTTTCTGTGGTCTGGAACAATTCCCTTCTCAGAAAAAGTATATCCATAAAAATCCAATGTGTTTTTGCTGAATTCACATTTCTCTTTATTCAATGTGAGGTTATGCTACCTCAGTCTGATGAATACCTGTTCTAGATTTTCATCATGTTCTTTTGGGGTTTTTCCATAAACCAGAATATCATCAGATACATTCAACTGTCCCTTCAGACCCTGAAGCACATTTCCAATTATATTCTGGAATGCTTCTTCTGCTGAGGCTATTCCAAAACTGAGCCTTTTGTATCTTCTTAAACCTAGATGTGTTGAGAAAGTTGTGATGTATCTAGATTCCGGTGCTAATGAGATTTGATGGTAGCCACTTCTCAGATCTAATTTGCTGAAAACCTTTGCTCCATTTAGATCTACTATTATGTTGTCTATTTTAGGAGTGATGTGTCTCTCTCTTTCTATACTTCATTAGGCTGTCTCATGTCTACACAAATTCTTACATCACCATTCTTCTTGATGACAGACACTATAGGACTGACCCATGGAGTTGGTCCTGAAACATGTTCAATGATGTCTTCTTCTTCTAATCTTTTCATTTCTTCTTCTACTTTTTGCCTAATGTGAAATGGAATTCTTCTGTGCTGTTGTGCTTTAGGTTTCACATTTGCATTTATGTGTAGTTTTAGCTCAAAATTTTTCAATTTACCCACACCTTGGAACAGGTCTGAATACTTTTCAAACAGATTATGTGTTCTCTTGCTGTTGATGCTATTTATTATTCTGACAACCTGCAATTTAGATGCTGTCTTATGGCTCAAAAGAACTTTATGTCCACCTTCTACTACATAGATAGTAGTACTGGCTTGATGATGCTTGGATTCAATGGTTGTTCTGAACATTCCAACCACTTTTATGGGAGTCTTGGATGCATATAACTTTTTATTAGTGGGAAACAAATGTGCTCTTTTCTTCAACTGATTGTACATGGTTGTTCTTATGACATCCACACTTGAACTTGTGCAGACAGATGTGTATCTTGCATTTTAATGATTGTTTTGGGGGACATCTGGTCTGTTATCCAGTGCATAAACCTAAGCCTCTGAGCTGCTGTCAGTGTCTGTGGCGTTTTCCTTTTTCTCAGTAACCTGATGAATGTTATTTTTAGGGATGAGACAAAACTTGGCAAAGTGATTTTGCTTGTGACAAATGTGACACTCTTTTCCAAATGCTGGGCGGTTCTGTCTTTAACCTTTGTGAGGATATTTCCTTCCACAACATTTGCATTTTGTATATGATTCTTTCTTGGAGTTAGATCTGGACGCATGAAACTTTGGTTTCTGTCTGCTATGTTTGTCAGCTAGTGTGACTGAATCTTGGGTTCTAGATCTTGAATCCTGAAATTGCAGTTTGTTGACAGTGTTCTCTTCTTTCTTCTCTATGTGTGTGGCCTGTATTTCTACAATCTCTAAAGTTCTGCCAATCTGTAGTACCTCATCTAATGTAAGGGATTTTTCACTTTGAAGAATCCTTCTTCTTAACTTTGATGATGTGCATGTCTGTATTACATGATTTCTAATTTCATCATCTTGATTCTGCAATTGGCAGTGTTTTACAAGTTGGCTTAACCTTGTGATGTACTGGTCTAAATATTCTTCACCGTTTTGAATGGCCTGTCTGAACTTGAACTGTTCATACATTGTATTCTTCTTTGGGATAAAATATGAGTTCAACTTCTGCTTTACCTTGTCATAATCATCACTTGTCTTGGCCATTATCTGGTAGATATCATATACATCTTCTCCAGAATGGTGCAACAGTAAACACTGTTTGCGTTTGACATCTTTGCCCTCAAATGCCGCCAGACAGTTTTCGAAACGGCTTACCCATTTGGTTCCTATGTTCACATCATGATCATACTGAAAAAACGTGATGGGTAACTCTAACATCCTCGTCGCCATTTGTGGTATTCTATCTTAGTCCTCTAAATGAACCAATGCTAGACTCTTGTCGTTCTTAACATTTATTATACAGAGAGATACAAACATGTCTAACATCTCACAATGACCATTATTCCAAGTCCTGTAACTCTCTCCTCATATCTAAATATAGGACATTACAAATGGTACATACAAAATATAAGGTTAATAAACTGTCTGATATAGTTTGTCTAAACAATGGTACATACAATATTGTTACACTTCATTTTTGCATATAGATCCTGTATGTTCTATCGGAAGGAAACGCTATTCTCAATAGATGAGGCATGATAATGCTCCAGTTTTGAAAGTGCACCGTGAATTTTCAATGTGATGTAATTTTAAATAAATTCTGACATAAGCAACGTCTGCTTTTAGATCTAACCGTCAACCTTCATTCTCTTTTGCTTGTGTCCATTGATGAGTGAGGATGTGTTCTTTCGGGCTCCAGATATATGTTAATGTCCACAGGAAAATTCATTGATTAGCTGATGACTGCAGCTTTATTTATGCCTGTAATGCACGGCAATATTTTAGAGAAGTATCTATTATGATTCCATCAAGTTTTTTTAAAATGAAGTAACATTTTAATAATATTTGTGGACTCTACTGTTTTATGACTGCTAGTTGCCAGCTCATATTTTTTACACGAAAGACAAAGGACTGTGTCTATGATTTTAACTAATGATATTCTGATACATCTCTATGGAGCCTTGTTACAGTAAATTGTCATATTAAACATGTTTTGAAAACTTATGAACTGAATCAAGTCATTTCAAGATGTTACAGTGTTCCAGTTCAAGTTCTATTGACCACTACATTGATGTGTTACCAACCACACATAACATACATATAAGGTTAATTAACTGTGTGAAACTGTTTGTCTAAACAATGATACATACAACATATAAGGTTAATTAACTGTCTGATATAGTTTGTCTAAACAATGGTACATAAAACATATTAGATTAATTAGCTGTCTGATATAGTTTGTCTAAACAATGGTACATACAACATATAAGGTTAATTAGCTGTCTGATACAGTTTATCTAAACAATGGTACATACAACAATTAAGGTTAATTGTTTGTCTGATATAGTTTGTGTAAACAATGGTACATACAACATATAAGGTTAATTAACTGTCTGATATATTTTGTCTAAACAACAGTACATACAACATTTGAGTATATGAGGAGTCCTGCCTTAAGACGGGGGTAAAATAGACCAATACCTCCAAGAAGGCAATAAGCAGCTCAGCAACAGCTAATTCTACCAGCGATGTGACAATGATGCGACAGTCCTCAACAATTGCCTGGTCCATGTGTTATGATACCATCAAAAGTCTTATCACTAACAAGTCCTTACCTTCTAGCGTCTCTCATCTCCGTATCCATGATAGTTGTCTGGGCAAGCCTGTGTTTTATATTCTTCCCAAAATTCATAAACCCTCCAACCCTGGGAGAACCATCGTTTTAGCTTGTGCTTGCCCTACCGAACATATATCAGACTTCCTAGACAGTGTCTTCCAGCCTATTGTAGAGCAGCTTCCTTCATTCTTAAAGGACACCAACCATGCCCTAACTACTTTTTCCTCTATCCAGCTTTCCCTAGACTGTAACTAACATTTATTTCTGTTGGATGTCTGCTCGCTTTACACTTCCATTCCTCACTCTGACGGTCTCCGAGCTCTCAGGTTTTTCCTGGACCAGCACACCCACCCCTCTATCGCTACAGAGACTCTTTTCTGGCTTGAAGAACTGGTACTTTGACTCAATTCCTTTGAGTTCAATGGACAGTTCTTTGACCAAATTAGTGGAGTCACTATGGGCACCAAGATGGGTCCCAGCTATGCCTGCCTTTTCATGGGCTACCTGGAGTATGAGGTGTGGCAGCAGTATCCTGGACCTTTTCCATTTATGTATCATAGATACATCGATGATGGCACAGGTCTTAACACTTCAGTCTACTACAAACCCACTGATGCACAGTTACCTCTTGTACACTTCCTCTCATTCTCAAGCTTGTCGTGACTCCTTGCCTTTCTCACAACTTCTATGCCTCTGTCAGTTATGCCATGACGATGATGACTTTTTATGCTGAGCCCAGGAAATGTTAGACTTCTTCCGCAGGAGACAGTATTTGGATGATGTTCTAACCTCTGCCTTAGAGCGTGTTCTCTCCCTATCTCATGTCTAGAGGCCCTCAGCCCCCCCCCCCACAAAACTTCCTCGGACAGAGTCAAGTTAATATTGATCTATCCCCTCACAGAGCTGCTGTTAAAAAGATCCTGTATCACCACCTATCTCTCCTCCAAGCTGATCCAATGGCATGGAAAGTGTTTAGTGAGCCACCCTTGCTGGCATATAGATGGGATACAAATCTGAGGGACCTCCTAGTCCACAGCCATTTGAAAACTGTCGATGATGGCCATTTTGGTACCCAACCATGTAACTGGACATGATGTAAGACATGCCAGTATGTAATCCAAACATGCACAGTGACATTCCCTATGGCAAAGTTCATCATCACCCAGGGTTTGACATGCAAGTCACGTAACATCATTTATATGCAAACTTTGCAATATTAATTACATCGGCCAGTTATTTTTCTTTTCATTAAGCTTTTGATTTCTGTTTTACTCATCCCAACATTTATTTGGATTCTGATATTTGTACTTTTCTTAGCTTCTTTACCCACCTTTTCATTTCCTTCTTTGCCAACATGTGAAAATATCCAAGCTATTAGAACAGAACATCCTCTGGACCAGAGGGAAGTATTTGCCAGTAATATCTCTTCTGCTATATATCAGGACTACTGCATTCTCGTAAGTTTCTTAAAGCTTTTCAGTTTAAAAAAAACTTCTCAGACTACAGCTGGGAGCAGGGTATTTCAAAATAGAAGAACCTTACTGTGCAGGATGTCTTCAAGACAATAATATAGAACATTTCTTGTTAAAAGTGTAAGAGGTATGAACAAATGAGAATACCAATATTAGATTATTTGCAAGCATCCAACTTACCTATAAATATAGGAAGAGGTGTTAAAAATATACAGACCTAGGGTACTGCACAATATAGTCAAACAATATTTAACACGAACAAAGGTTAATATATAGTGGCTGTGAATGTGAAGGTCTGATGCTGTTCTTACAATGCCTATGACTTTTAACAGATGAAAGTCAATTAAATATCTGTTAAAGTCAGTTATATAACTGGAACCACTAGGCCTTTACACCCCTCCACTTTAATATTATACTTGTTCAGAGTTTCTTCTTGATGTTGTTCGTTGTGTTTTAGTTTTTTAAAATATATTTTGTATTTAACGTACAAGCATAATTGTGATTGTCCATATTTACAATGATTTGACAAATGTGATACCATTTTCTCATTTTGGCAGTTGTTCATATTATTTGGAATTGAAAACAATATATATCCTAATTATAACCCATCAGAGTTTGAACAGGATATTTTCCTTCATTAACATAACAACAATTTTAAAAACTTACTGACGAAAATAAAAAAGCTTCGCTTTCCGCTCCGCTTTAAAAATGTTCTGGCTACAGAGATTTATTTCACATTGCACTGGCACAGTCATTTCACTGCACCATTGTATGGACATGAGGTAAAGGATACATATGGGCATGAGATGGCAGGGAAAGCAAACCCTAAAAATTGCATGCTGAAATCGGATGTGTCGGGCCAAAAGGCGCAGATATCGCAGCTCAGCTGTAAACTATGACACAACATAGGCCAACATACCGCTTAGAAAAGGCCAGATTGTAAGAGTGTGATATGGTCGAGTGAACAAATACAACAACAACACATTTCACAATGCGAGCAGATGACGATATAAATTATTTGACTTTTTATTTTAAGGTAAAAAATAGTTTTTAATGCTCTTTTGGTAAAAGTAGTTACTAAATAAGCAATATACATATGTTTAACAGATTTTTAACTGACGTTTACTGATTTTTGTTGGTTAGATCTATATTTTGAAAGAATTTCATCTATCTAGTTTTACTTGATTAATACTCTTTATTTATACACCATCAAGTAGAAACAAAACGCAATTATCATGTATTATGGCCTTGGTTTTACTAGCATATCCCTTCCTCAACACATACAATACGGCATTAATTATATTTATGTACGGGTTTCCAATTTTTTTAACCTTTAAAATGTTAAGTCCTTCCTACCCAATTGGGCGATACCTAAGTATCGCTCACTGTGCAGTGTCCGCAGCCATCAGGTAGGAGGCACAGTGCAGTGTTCCCTACCGTACAGTCCTTCCTACCTCCTACATCAGCTCTATTTTGATTGCAATCACACTTGACATCCCAATTTTTTTTATTTTTATCATTATTTTAATTTAATTAATTTATTTGTTTTGATTTTTTCTCAATATGTATTACTTTTTCCCCCACTCAGTTTTCCAGTCCTAGTTTTCATAATTTTGTAATTATAGTATCAATGTACTAGTCACTTCTGGTTTCTGGTTCAGTAGCAGCCATTTACATTCATCATGTGACACTATCAGGAAGTATTTGTCTCTTATTCCTATAGTTTTATGTTCTCCACTTAATTCTCACTTTCTTTCCCTTCTGTCTTTTGTTTGTCTGTCCCTGACGAAGGCCTTGTGGCCGCAACGTAGGTTTCCTTGTCCTTCCTTCTTCTTCTTCTTTGATCCTTAGCCGCCGACCGTCAAAGCAGTCAATGGCCATCACGCCTAGTGGCATCTTGTAGGGCAACAACAAATTGATTCTACTTTGCTCAGTCGGTGGCCATCCTTCATACAGTGCCCCAACTCTGGTTCATTCTTTGCATCTCAGCCTCCATAGTCCTCTGCCAGGTTGTTTTTGGTCAGCCTCTCTTTTGTTTTCCTTCAGGGGTCCAAAGCATAGCTGTTCTTGTGATGGCATTGGGGTCTCTTCTGAGGACATGGCCAACCCAGCTCCAGCGTCTGCCAGCTATGATGGTTTGCATGTCCTCTTGCTTACTCTGAGTAAGCAGATCTAGGTTGGTGATGGTATTCGGCCAAAAGATTCGGTGAATTTTTCTTAGGCATATTGTGTGAAAAGAGGACAATTTTGACATTTCCTTCTCTGTAACTCTCCAGCATTCCGCACCATAAAGCACAGAAAGCACACAGCTCTGATATAATCTTAATTTTGTGCTTGTGCTGTATTGAGAGGACTTCCAGATGTTGTTTAGGCTAAAAAGGCTGTTCTTGCCTTATTCATTCTGATGTTGATGTCTTTGCCATCTGGTGTTACTATGCATCCTAGGTATGTGAAGGTGTCTGTCTTTACCAGTTGCTGATTCCTTACTGATATGGGCTCAGGGATGCTCACATTGAGCATCATGACCTCCGGCTTCTTTAAATTGATGTTCAAGCCCACCTGCTGGCTAAACTTATTAACTCTTTGGCTCCGGAATAATTTTTCACCCTGTTCCATAATTTTAATTTCTGATATACTAAAACCAATGCTCAGAGAGTTGTTTTGGCACTGGTGTCAAATCTGACCAACGCTCTAAGTGTTGTTCTGGAGTCAAAGTGTTAAGTCTATTCGTTTTTTCCTGGATGTGTTGATGTGAATGTGCTAGTAGTGCAATGTCATCTGCATATTCCAGATCTTCCAATGCAGAAAATGTAGTCCATCTTATTCCTCTTGGACTGCCCTCTGTTGTCTGGCGCATCACCCAGTCTATGACTGTTAAAAATAGAGTGGTTGATAAGAGGCACCTCTGTCATACTCCTGTCTTCACCTCAAAGGTTAGGTTGCTCTGCCCAACACTACACGTAAAGTTGTCATAGAGGCTTTTTATAATTGACACTATGCAGCTTGGAATTCCATAAGCCCTCAGTGTTTTCCATAAACTGTCCCTATGTAAGCTGTCAAAAGCCTTTTCAAAATCAACGAAATTAATGTACAGCTGTCTTTGCCATTCTGAGCACTGCTCTATAATGTTCCTGAGAGTGAATATATGATCTACACATCTTCTGTTCTTTCTAAATCCTGCTTGTTCTTTCCTCAGTTTGTGGTCTACTGCTTTTGAAATTCTCTGTATAATTATCCTGCCTAGTATTTTGCTGGGAACTGAGAGAAGAGTGATTCCTCTCCAATTATTGCAGTCTGCAAGATCTACCTTCTTGGGCAATTTGACAATTATTCCTTTGTTCCACTCTGGTGGTGTCGTCCCCGTTTTCCAGACTTGAGCAAATAGTGGTTCTAATAGTTCTGCTGCTAGCTCAGGGTCTGTCTTAAATAGCTCTGCATTTAAGTTATCATGGCCAGGAGCTTTTCCGTTCTTTAACCCTTTGATTGCTGTGATGATTTCTTCTGTTCGTGGAATGTCTGTATTTACATCTAGATCATTTTCAGCCTCAGGAACATTCAATTGTGTCTCTGGTGGTTCCTTGTTCAGAGTTTCTCTGAAGTGCTCTGCCCATCTTGTTTCCTGTCCCTCTGCTGTCGTGATGAGATTTCCTTGCGTATCTATTACTAATGTAATATTGTTTGCACCTCATTTTCCGCTGATGAATTTAGTTACTTTGTATACTGTGCTTTGTTCATTTCTCAGTGCTGCCTCTTCTGCCTGTCTTGTCCTTCCTTAGTAAGACGTATTACTTTTTGTGTTTTTTTTTCCCCATATACACAATACATATGAGATTAATTAACTGTCTGATATGGTTTGTCTAAACAATGGTACATACAACATACAAGGTTAATCAACTGTCTGATACAAATTGTTTAAGCAATGGTATGTTAAACATATAAGGTTAATTAGTTGTCAGATAGTGTTTGCAGACACAATTGCACATACAACATAGATGGTTAATTAACTGTCTGATATAGTTTTTCTAAACAATGGTACATACAAGGTTAATTAACTGTCTGATATATTTTGTCTAAACAATGGTAGGTACATACAACATATGAGGTTAATAAACTGTCTGATATAGTTTGTCTAAACAATGGTACAAACAACATATAAGGTTAATTAACTGGCTGATATAGTGCATCTTAACAACAGTACATCAAATGTACAAGGCTAATTAATTGTCTGATGTAGTCTAAATAATGGTGCATACAACATACATGGCTAATTAACTGGCTGATATAGTTTGTCTTAAAAACCGTTCATACAACATCCCACCTCAGTATTAGCATCATAATTCTGGAAGCTTCCATTATACTCCTGTTTACATTCCTCAGAACCTGGATTTTAATTACAGTACATGATATATTTTAATTATTACATACATTCTGACTGATTCTTTAATCCACTTTGACAAGCAGTTATGGTTATTATAAAGTACAACAATGTTTGAAAAAAAAACAACAATATTAACTACACTTGTATCAATTCAGTAAAATGCTTACTGACATAACAACACACTTACAAGAACAGTCTTTGAAAGTTTAGACTAGTTCTTCTTAACAAGAAGTTGTTGCTGTTGATAAACAAGGGCTGTTGAGCTTGTCACCTTTAGCAGCCAATGCCAAGTTGAAGAATTTGTATGTGCTCTGAGGCTGCTAAATGGTGACTGATTAAAGTGTTTGTGATTGGTGGTCAATAATCAATATACCCTTTAGCTCCCCAAGGAGCAATGGCCTTCAATAAACACATGACAAGTCCTTCTGACACCTGTCAACATAGGCCTTCTACACATGACAAGTCCTCCTGTCACATGTCAACATAGGCCTTCAACACATGACAAGTCCTCCTGTCACCTATCAACATAAGCCTTCAACAACCACATGCCAAGTCCTCCTGTTACCTATCAACATAAGCCTTCAACAACCACATGCCAAGTCCTCCTGTCACCTATCAACATAGGCCTTCAACAACCACATGCCAAGTCCTCCTGTCACCTATCAACATAGGCCTTCAACAACCACATGCCAAGTCCTCCTGTTACATGACAACAGCTCAGGTCCTCCTGTCACATGACAACAGCTCAAGTTCCTTCCACATTTTCTTCATCAGTTTCATTTGTCTCCAGCTCTCTTCTCCATGTGTTTTTTAGTCTACCTCTGCCTTTCTTTCGTTGGGGATTTCAGAACAAGGACCACCTTGTAATGCTATCAACAGGTCTCCTCAGTGTGTGTTGTATCCATCACCAACATCTGTTTCAAATCTCTTGTTCCACTGGCACTTTTTGTCATCAGTTCCACATTTGTGACTTTGTTATACTATTTCAAACCTTATATTATATACAAGCTATAATGTACATTTGTTCATTAAAAAATTGGAGACCTGAAATTTATGAGACAAATTCATATTGAAGAATGTATGTTACAGGAATGAAAATGGAGTCGCATTTTAACTACTGTTGTACATCTGGAGGAATATAAATAAAGTTCCATTGATATATTCTACAGACTTCACTTTACTGCAAATAGAATTGTTGATTTTGAATTACTTAAAATTAAAGAACATGAGGAAGGAAAAACAATGCCCTCTCAAATTTATAAAGGACAAGCAAGGCAAATTGCTTACTGCCCCGAAGGAAGTAATGGAAAGATGGAAAGAATATTTCTCAGAACTCCTGGATGGTGAGCATGGTGAAGCAACAGAAATGATAACCACTAGCACAGAAGAGAAAACCAATGATGGTGAAGATGACATAAAGATGGAAGAACTGAGGGCAGCACTAGAGAAAATCAAGATGGGCAAAGCAGCAGGGCATGATGGTATAACACCAGAAATGGTTAAGTACATGGGAGCATCAGGCGACCTGTTACTCTTAAAGGTCCTACAGGCAGCATGGTGCAACAAGACCATACCAAAGGATTGGGAGATTGCCATCATAACACCAATTTTCAAAAAGGGTGACAATCGACAATGTGGAAACCATAGAGGCATATCCCTTCTCAGTGTCCCTGGTAAAATCTACTCTAGAATCCTAGAGCAGAGACTCCGACGCCTAGCTGAGCCACAATTGGATGAGGTCCAGTGCGGATTCCGAGCAAACCGAAGTACTCAAGACCTAATCTTCACACTCAGACAGTTGAGTGAAAAGGCCCTTGAGTATAAGAGTGAGATCCATCTTTGTTTCATAGATCTGGAAAAGGCGTTTGACAGAGTCCCCTGGAGCAAACTTTGGGACTGTTTGGCAAGGAAGAATATTCCAGCACCTCTGATTCATGCTATACAGAGCTTCTACAAGTCTTGCAGAAATTATGTGAGGACAGCAAACCATAAGTCAGAAGAGTTCAGGACCACCACTGGTGTAAGACAAGGTGATATCCTGTCACCTTATCTTTTCATACTCCTCATGGACGATGTCATCAAGGCATGTAAGGAGAGAACAAGAAAGTATTCAGTGGGGTACTGGAAGATGAGACAGGTCTATATTTCGGAGCTGGCATTTGCTGATGATGTTGCCCTGATTGCTAAATCAGAGGCACATCTCCAATCCAACTTGCAAGTCTGGAAGGAAGAGCTGGAGAAGAGAGGGATGGTCATAAGCAGCTCTAAAACAAAATCCATGGTGATATCACGAGAAGAAAGAAAACATCAGATTAAGTTGGGAGAACAGGTCCTGGAGCAGGTCGACCACTTTAAATATCTCGGAGCTATTATAGACCGAAAGGGAGGTATCAAAGAAGAGTTGGCCACTCGAAAAGCAGCGGCTGGGAGACTTTTTCAGGCCATAAATCGTGGATTCCTCAGCAAGAAAGAGGTTGGTAAGAAAACGAAGATGGCTGTATACCGCTCCACCTATGTCCCAGTTTTGACATATGGATGCGAGTCGTGGGCAATGACTACAACCCACAAAAGCCAGATCCAAACCTCAGAAATGAGGTATCTGAGGAAAGTGGTTGAAGTAACAAGAAGAGACATGGTCCGCAACCAGACGATACGTCAAGGCCTGAAATCCCATCCGCTGCAGACCCAAATAGAACAGTCCCAACTAAGATGGTTTGGCCATGTCTGCAGAATGGGAGAAGATCGGCTACCACGACAAGCATGGGAAACAAAGAGCCAGGGATCCAGACCTCCAGGACGACCCAGAGTTCGCTGGGAGGACAACATTAGACAATCTTTGAAGGACCGAGGACTAGAATGGAACCAGGCCAGGAAGAAGACAGCTGATAGAATGGTCTGGCGCTCTCTCTTCCAAACCTCTACACCTCACGGTAGAAGGGGAACGACTAAGTAAGTAAGTAAGTAAGAATTACTTAAAATTCAGGGATCAAGGGACTATAAAGAGTACTGCCATTACTACTATGCGAGCTACTTCCAATTCAAAATCTAAACCGAACCTGGAACCCGTACAAATGGCTCAAGTAAAATAACATCTCTGGAGAAAATTCAGTGAACACAAACTTGATAAACTACCCAAGTTAGAATAATATCGGAAATGCTTCCTATTCTGTCCTTATTCTTCCAACGGAGATTAGCTGCTAAATTACTGGGCACAAATATACATTGGCACAACACCAGCTTCTTAGTTGGTGTGTCATTGTAACACGCAACTCTTACTTATACAAATACACCTACCATTCTATTCCGATATTCTCTAATACTTTCCGATGGAATATTCATTTATATTAAAAGAAAGATAAAATATTAAAAACAGAACTGCAACCAGTTTTTCTAAATACTATCTGTGTGATTACAGGCACATTTGTTTTAAATCCTGGAAGTGAGAAATATTTTTGCCAACTTTATCTGAGTGTTTCTTGGTAAAATGCTCGTTAAACCATGATGGTTTCAATGCTTCATTAGAAAAGATTTGCTGGCACAGCAAACACATTGGTAATTGTTCATTTACGGCCAAAGGTACAAAACCGAATTTCAAATATTCAACTGAATATTGTCGACACTTTCTCTGACATATTGAAAATTTTAGTATAATATCACTGCACATACATCTATCTACACCTCGTCAAGCCTCAAAACTGACTGAGTTTAATTCTCTACATTCAAAACATCCAAAGATGCATTAAAACTAAGCCACAACTGCCCACAACACCCTTGTTGCGAGAAGGTATTCACGGACAGAGTAGAGAAGGGGCTGTGATGTGTTCACAGGCTAATCAATGTTTGACAGGAATGTGTTTCCAGAAGAAAATATGTGTCGAGAGTGGAGAGAGAAGGTTAGCTTGGGTGTATCAAGAGGCTAACAAATGTTTCAAGTGTTGAAGGGACATGAATCTTTGCCTACTGTCTCCTGACAATGGTAACATCCCAGGTACAAAAAATGTGCGTTTGGAATCCTTGAAACACTCCATAGGATGCAGGGCAAATAAAAACTATTGTGTTACAAGCTATGCGAAAGTGAATATCTTTTGTAACTGTTTCATATTGATTCATGTAAAAATGTACACAATGACCCCCTGAATGGAAGTAGTGACCACCAATCATTGCGACCCATCAGAACGCCCCTAGAAATCTTGAAAATGCTGGGGGGTGGTACCGCCCCCATTGAGAAACACTGCCATAGAGCTTCCGTTAACCTTGATGTGACAGCAGCTAGTGCAGTTGGTCAACGTCCGTAGTGACTATTATTTACCATGTAAATCTTGCCATAATCATGCTGATAAAAATGTCCGTAATACTGATGTCAAAGTCTTGCCAAAATAAATGTGTCTTGTCTCTAACTTCTGCAACGAGTCCAGTATATCTTCATTGCCAGTTGGTCACACTGTTTTGACCCATTCACCATCGTTACCTAGTCTCACTGCCATAAGCCGGATCATCATACATGACAAAGTAACGGCCCACAATACATTCGCATTTTCATATCATCATCTAGAAGTACATCGGCTACATAAGCAGGCCCGACAAACCAATGTAGTCAATACCATTGACAACATAAGAGGCGTAGCAGTAACAGAAGTAGCGGCCAGTATATGGGAACAATTTTTTTATTGAAGCTGCATCCCACTAACTCTTTTGTCGATGTTCAAAGAAACGTTGAGTATTTATATGAGAAAACACCATCAACAACACCACTGTATTTGAAGTCTACATTTTAACTGTTGATCTTACTGACCTCTAAGGGGACAACCTGAAGATTTGATCCAGCCATATCCTAGTATCGTTAGGGTCACCGGTGGATTTTATTGCAGAAATTATTATGCCCACCATGCAGTACCCAATGCCTTTTGAAGTTGAATCTGTAAAAGGAGGGATTTATATAAGATAAGTGGCTAACCGCATTGTGTGTGCACCTTGTCACTGTTGCTTGTTGTGGTTGAGCCTTTCTTTGATTATTATATATATATGTAACCTACATGTTCTATGTTCCATGAGGGCAGGTTGGGAGGAGACCTATGTGGGGTACATCCCAGATTCACACCAGGGCCCATGCTAGGCATTCTTTAGAGACTTTGCAGATTTCCCGCAGTGGAAATTATGGCCTATATTTGACTAAGGATTTTGGTACACTATGCTTGGTCATCTGTGACTCCTTAGTGTTTAGGCATAATCTACTGTTCTATTGTTGTTATTGTGGTATTTTATGTGCCTTATCTTATTGATTGGTATAGTTTGTAACCGTCCATCTCTACCTTACTATTGCTTATTTTTATACAAATTTCGTGTATATACATTGTGCGGTCACTTGTCTTGTTAATGTTTTTTCTTTTTGCAGGCTCATTGCATTTTGCAATACCTTTTTACTTTCATTCTGCTATATTTATTTAATTGATCCTGCAAACATTCTCATTCGTACTTTGGTATCCTGTCTTCTTGTCAATTGCTCTCTGTATTTTCATCACATATTGCCAGTGCAATATTGCTCCATTAATTTTCTTTCTTATGCATGATTTATTGATTGATAATTAATTATATTGTAATATATATATATTAGCATTCCTGAAATTCATAGGAATTTAAACATAGTTTCAGTGGACAAAAACCTGTCGCAAATTAATTAGTTGGTACACATAGTACAATATAGATGGTACACATAGTACAATATAGATGTGTTTGACTAAGTAAGTTAGTAGCTCAAAGAACTAGACAAAAGATGTCTACACTAGATTATTTTATCAAGCAAGGGAAAGCGCTTGGAATGGACTCAGATTAGTTGAAGAAATTTGTGACCACAGAATATGCGAAAGACCTGGAAACTGAAACACAGAAATGTCAGGCAGAAGAACGAAAATTCCAAATGTAAGCTGAAGCAAAACAACTAGAGGCTACTGAAAAGGAAAACAGAAGATTACATGAACAAAGGATGTTAACTTTAGAACTTGAAAAAATCAAGCTAATGAATGGTAATGGTAACACAATGCTTCTGAGACTCAGTCCGGCAGACCCACACAAGAATCATTCTGGTTCTTTCAAGATAAGATTACCGACAATTAAACCCAATGTCGATGACATTGTATTCTTTTTGAATAGATTCGAGACAGTATGTGAATCACACAAATTAGAAAAGTCAGAATATTGCGGTAAGCTTATGGAATTGCTTACAGGAGAAGCATTGAGAGCTGTGAGTATTTTAGAGGGGCCCAGTAAAAATGATTACAATGCTGCTAGAAGTATACTGCTAAGAAAATACCAACTGGATGAAGACGGATATAGGCTTCGCTTCAAGAACATTCTCCCAGAGAATGGCAAGGACTTCTCTGAATTTATTGCCACAATTAATCTTACATTTCATCGTTAGATCGAACTTGCTGCTATAAATCCCATGTATGATGCCCTTATGGACCTGATACTGACCGACAAGGTGATGTTCTCAGTTAACCCCTTACTTCTCTCATTCTTGCATGAACACAAACCAGAAAACTTAAATGCGACTGAACAAATCGAGCATCAGTTTCTCAACGCTCAACCCAACTTTGTTGTTAGTAACTCTAACATAAGGGAAACGTTACCAGTAGCATCAGCTATGTCATGGAATAATAATAACATATGAACTAGATCACAGAATGTTGATCACAATTTTGGTAGGGGATATAACAATAATTACGGTTCGCATAAAGGGAACCTATCACGTAGCAATTCTCCTGGTCCAAAGGAGTGGAAACAATTCCTGGGATCCCATCATTTCTGCAAAAATAACTTGGGAAATGGAAGACATGATAACTTCGAAAATAGTTGGCAACATTACTGTAATACTTATAATGGGATTCGAAATTCAGGTAATAGACATCAGGCTCAAAATGAAAACAGGTCCCGGAACTATCAGAACTGGAGATATAATCAAAATAAAGTTTACAATAAGGAACACAATTATGATCGATCATGATATAGAGGTAGATCTCTGAATAATGGTAGATCTCATAGACATGCAAACTCTGCTCAACTTGAGCCTAGTGTTGATTCAAATCAGGGTAACAATGATATTAATAATGTCACTGCTTCTTGCTCTTTTGACTTTAATTTTGCAGCACAGGTCTAGAGTGCACTACATTATTTCAGCATGAAACAGATTCTACCTTGAGATGCAGCCACCCTCTCCTGACCCTTTTAGCATTGATGGCTCATGATTGTACTGGGTCACTACTACTACACAAGGGTTTAGTAAATGGCATTCCATTGAATGTATTAAAAGATTCAGGCTGCACGACCGTTGGAGTCAGGCAGTCACTGATACACCCGTCACGTGCTACAGGTGATTCTGTAAAATGTGTGATGTTTGGTGGCACAGTGGAAACTTTCCCAACTACCATCATACACATCGCCACTCCATTCATTATGGGGTGTATAAAAGTTTGAATGCTCTCAAATCCAATCGCCGACCTTATTGTTGGGTGAATACATGGGGTAAAAGAATGTACACCAGAACAGACTGCTGACTGAGAACAGCAGTACATTCAAACTGTGAACACAGTAACGACAAGAGCACAAGCTCAACAATTACATGTGAATATTGACACAAATCAAGAGCACAATGATGATGATTTTAAACACGTAATGTCCAGAGTCTTTTATTAAGTTGCAACAAAATGACTCTTCATTAAAAAAATTGTTTTGTTAGTTAAACAGAATGAGACAAATTGTGGTAACAATTTTTGAACTGGTTCTTACTTAAGAATGGGGTACTTGTGTGGATCATTCTCCCTCATCCAAACGTTCACAGGTTTTAGTACCTAAAGATCTTTGGTACATGGGGTGTTGTTGCGGGGCTTTATACGATTCACTTCTTTTATTGTTGTTGCGGCCCCGTCTTCTATTTCAGTGGTCGTTGTGGAAAGCCACCGTTCTCATTGATTCAATAAGCTTCTTAGTTCTGGTCATTTGATTCATTAATTCTTGATCGTGCTATTGTTGGAATAGTTACGCGAATGTGAGTTAATACTTTCTGTCTGTCACAAGGTTTGAACTCAGTATCATAATTGTTGAATTTGTAACTTCAATGAACGTGATAAGTCTCTTCTCGAGTCCACACAATTTTTAATATACATTTCAAACAGTAGACAGTCCATGGAGGTTGATTATGAAAACATTATATATTAGAATTGAATCATACATCATAAATGCTATCCATGCATTATAGTCCTGGTCCAATAATATGCAACACTATAGTCAGAACGTCGTAACTATATGTACGCGCGGTTGGGACATCCAACGGCCGACAATGAGATTAGACGTCTGGCGATATAAAACGAATGTGGACCATAATTTCATCCTTCCTTGACTTTAGTTAAAATTACTAACCTCGATACATTCCTCTCTTCATAAGAATATCGGACTGACCCATGTCCGTACTGCAATAACATATGTGCGGCAATATCATGCCTACCACTGGAAGGATTATAGGACACGTCTTATCCGTTTGACGGTCATCTAAGAAAAGGGTGTGGTAACCTAGTCACGGTGCGTGACATACCAACGCATACACGTCATAATCAATCGTGTGTATCGCGTACACTAACTAACAATTATTTACATTATATTAAACGTAGTCACCTATTAATCTTATGCTGTTAACCTCTAGCAGACCATGCCAATAAAATACCTTAACAATTCCCTGTCCACTGGGGGAAAAAAAAAAATCTATTAGATAGATTTTTTTTAACAAAAACCCATCTGAAAAAAATACCAATATGTTAACAATATCAAAAAAAAAAAATTTAACGAGATTGCGGCATATGGCCTACGACGTTCTGTCTAGAACCAATGTCGTGGTCATGTCGACTAACCAATAGTCATGTAATATATTCATTATTTATATCATAAATAAATATAAATGGTAATAAGAACTAAAAGAGAATGGTAATGTCGATCTCTAATTAAATAATTAATTAACTTAAAATATGTCGTGATAAAATGTCATGTCAGACTAATTTAAAGTGTTAAAATTAAACTAAATAACTATACTAGGTATGGAATAAGAATAAGTTGTTGAAAATCTAATGTAAGAAAAATGAGAGGATCTGTTAAAGAAAGACATAATAACGAATAAAGAATAAATTAGAGAAAGAAAAAAAATGATGTATAAATTTAACTAAGTTATTTGTGTTGAACATCAAGTAAGTGTAGTATTAAGTTATTAATACCTTTCTAACTAATTTAAACAATAGTATGCAATATAATCATGTAATTCTAAGAATATAATCAAAGAATTATGTGAGTTTTCTTTTCTTTCTTTCATTTTTTTTAAGTTTCATTCATTTTTTTAAAATTCAACTCACTTGTCATTTTAATGTGGATTAGTTTTAAAGAATAAATTAAAGTAATTAACATTGGATATGAAGATCCATTCGTAGTCTTGATCCTTGAATTTCCATTAGACAAAATGTTCAAGTATTCTGAATCACGTTATATAACGAATTAGTTCGACTGGAATGTCATTTATTTTCTCCGAAGTGTTTTGAAACAATGTTGTGACAAATGTAAACCAGGAAAGTCCGGTGTAAAGACGAATATAGTGTCAATTGATTGCAGTCACTTTGCGTATAATTTGCCTATAGAAAGCAGCTGAGTAAATGGTTCATTCATGTGTCAAAAAGCAACGATGGTGCTATGTTCTTTGATTAAGTTTCTCTGTACATAGTATTGTCTTTGCGACAAACAACGTAAATTAGGAATCGACATCATTAGGATTTCGAGATAATGTATCTGCCAAGATGTTGTCGGATCCTGTGATGTACTCGATTGAAAACTCGAAGGGTTGGAGGAGTATAGCAAATCTGGTCAATTTTGGACTCTTGTGATTTGCTCGTTGTAGTGATGCTACGGCCCTTTGATCGGTTTGTACTACAAAAGGGGCTCCCAGTAGGAATTTTTCTAGTTTGGTTATCGCCCACACGACGGCTAAGAGTTCGCGATCAACCGTAGAGTACTTCACTTCTGGTGGTTTCAGTTTTCGTGACACGTACAAGTTTGGATGGAGGATGTCGTCATGGTATTGGAGCAAACATGCGCCAATTCCGTAGTTACTCGCATCTGTACGAAGAATGAACTTTTTAGAAGCATCAATTAATCTCAAAATAGGTGGATTTGAAAATATAGAAATTATTTGCCGAAAAATTCTGTCACATTCGTCAGTCCATGTCACTTTCACTGGCATGTTCTTCTTTAGTAATGAGGACAATACAGCAGTGATGGATGACAAGTTAGGTACGAATCTACTGTAATATTGGACTAGACCTAACAAGCTTCTCACTTGTTTCTTCGTTTGAGGAACGGAAATGTTTAAAATTTTTGAAACTGTACTGGGTAATGTTCGGATATATCCAGCTCCAATAATGTGACCCAAAAAAAGTGATCTCATGAAATGCTACCTGTAATTTTGTAGGTTTAGCAGTTAACTTGTACCTTCTCAAGGTATCAAAAACGTATCCAAGACCCAAAAAATGTTCCTCAAAAGATGAACTAAACAAGCATATGTCATCTATATATGTAATAATGTCTGGTCTACCTGAAAAAATGTGTCGCATCATGCGAACAAAGGTAGCTGGAGCGTTAACCAGCCCAAAAGGCATCACGTTCCACTGGTATAGACCTAGCGGAGTTGAAAACGCTGTGTAGTATTTTGCTTTTTCGGTTAGTGGTATCTGCCAATAACCTTTAGTTAAGTCTATCTTAGTAAATATAGTTGCTGTCGATAGACGTGGCAGTAAGTCATCGAGAAGTGGATGTGGTTCGCTATCAACTATCGTTTGTGCATTTAATTTTCTATAGTCGACGCATAGTCTAATGTTATTGTCCTTCTTTCGGACAATAACTAATGGAGAAGAAAATGGGGAATTACTAGTTTCGATAATTCCTAAAGATAACATCTGTTCAAGTTCCTTAGTAGTTTTAGTAAGAAAGTGTATAGGAACAGAATAAGGATGTACCCGAATTGGAGTATCCTCGTTAAGAGTGATGTCATGATTAATGACTGATGTGCGACCTGGAACATCGGTCAACACATCTGGATAAGATTGTAGCAGATCAGCAATCTTTTGATGCTGTTGCGGTGTAACCGACGAAGAGATGGTTACGTCCCGCCAAGATTCGCTAGATTGTACTACAGGTACAGCTAACTGTACCTCAGGAAAAGAAGATTCTTCTTCCTGGATAACGGATAAATTAGAATAGTGACATGTAGGTCTGAAAGTGTCATCTAATTCATGAAAAATAGCTTGTAGATGTTCAGGTCGAGTATGTATTATGGTTATAAGTTGTCGATCTACGAGAATGAGAACGATGACGAGAATAATTAGATGAATTATCCCGTTGTCCTCTATTGTAACTGTTATCTCGATGTCTCGAGTTATAATTATCGCTATTGTTCCACTTGTAATCATTATTATAGTTATATGATCGATTATAACTTGAGTTACGTGGATTACTGTTATTTCTTGACTGAGGTGAATAGTTTCTGGTTTGTTGTCGTCCTCTATTAAAGTTATTGTTAAAGTTATTCTGTCCCTTATGAAAATTAATGTCATAGTTTCCTTTGAACCTACCCCTGTCTACACTGTGTGTTCTAGGTTTGTTATGATTATGATATGCCATATTGGAGGCTACAGGAAGTGGTTCTCTTATCAATGTGCCAGAAATATTAGCATTCGGATGAGCTGTGCAGTAATTTAAAGAAATTTTTTCTAACTCATCAATAGATTCTGGTTTTCTTTCTTGCAGATAAGCAAAGAATGGTGGGCTGACAGACGATAATACTTTATCCCTCAATAACAAATCGACTAACTTGTCGTAGGATTTGTTGACACCTGCCAGTTCAACCCATCTGTTAAAAGTATTGCGTATGTTAGCAATAAAACCTGTGAAATCTCTATTGTTATCTGGCAACAAACTTTTAAAACGCAATCTACATGCCTCTTCGTTCAAGTGGAAACGACGTAGTAACAACGTCTTAATGGCCTCATAGTCTGTTGATAGTGTTGGATCTATATTTTGTGCTGCACTTGCAGGTTCGCCATCTAGAAATTCCTTAAGTTTCAGTGCCCATGCCGCTTTGTCAAGGTTATTCACCTTACATATGTCCTCAAAGCGCGCGAGCCACGATGAAAGGTCATCTACGTGTAACTTGAATGGAGGCAGCTTAAAGTAATAATTACCTTTAAGTCGTGTGGATGAAGATCCAGATTGAGCAGTATCATTTTGGGTTGCTGCAGCGCCCTGTGAATTAAGTTTTGCTGTTTCTAATTTAAGTCGTTGCAATTCCATTTCTTGCTGCAGTATGATTTCTTGTCGTTTCAATTTATTCTCTTCTTCAATCCGTAGGATTTCATCTCTTGCTATCTTTCTTCTTCTTCTTGTCTTAATTCTGCCTTCTTTTCCGCCTGTTTTCTTTCAAGTTCTTCCATCTCTGCTTTAGCAATGGCTTTCTTTTCCGCCTGTTTTCTTTCAAGTTCTTCCATCTCTGCTTTAGCAATGGCTTTCTTTTCCTCCTCTTCTGCCTTATATTTTGCAAATTCAGCCAATGCATAAGCCTCGAGAAGTTCTCCTTTTTTCCCAAAATCTTTACCATTTTTTAATAAAATAGTCTAAGTTAAGCATCTTGACGTTAATATTGTACGTAATGGTTATGTAATAATCACCAATAAATTTTAAGTACTTATTATACTTATTCAATTTATGAATAGTCGATATAAACAATCATAATATTATTGAACTTAATCTGGGAATGTTCAATTTAATTAATTGTAATATTATCTAACTATTATTTGTAGATTCCATACATAGACATGCTATGTTGGGAAAATATTACATATATACTCGTTAATATATCATAAATAGTTATGATATTTATCTATTTCGGGTGCTGAATTACTATCATGCACCTAATAATAAATAGTATTATTCCTCAAGTATTATATCATTCAGTCAGTGATATGTGCTAAGTAAATCATTTAGTAATGGAAAAAATGTACCAAATAATATACACTATGTCCTTTATATGCAGGACAGACTAAAAAGTCAAATTATTTTATAAATATATATTATTATTATATTATGCCTTAATCATGAGCTATAAAGTGCATCGCCCATTTCTTGGACTACCACTGCAAATTGGTGCAAAGTCCCTAATTCTCCTTAAAAGTCATTAAATTTTAATTATATTCATATACACTCTTATTAAGCAAGAAATTATATTATTAGTGTTAAATCATGAACAGATGAAATGAGGACATACGATACGATGGGTAAACCAAGGATAAACAAACCATATTATCACGAAACAAGACGTTTCTACAATAAAAATTGATATTATGAAACCAAATCTGCAAACCGGAAATATAGAGTAGGGTGAAGGTTAACTGAATATAGAGTTAAATCTGCGTACACAAAAATTAATGACGCAAACATGGACTCATTGACGGTTATACAAAAAAAAAAATGAACTGAATAATAGCAAGATCAGAAAGAACAAGATAGATTACTAACATTGTTACCAAACTAAATAGAATTTAAACTGAATACGATAAAATACACCGATTATTTCACCAAACTAGACATCTAACATATACTGTGAATTAAATGCAGTCCCGAACGAAACAAGCCCCGGAAATGTCATCGACGCGTTCTCCGCGAAATGCGATTTAATTCACTACCCTAAAGACCGTTCAGAATGAATATCGGCAATCCGTAGAGCCATAATTTATTCATTCTGAATCTCCACTCCAACCTCCCACAAATTAGGCACAGCACAAACAATGAAAACAAATATAACGTGCATATAAAATATATAGAACGGACATGCCTGCAAAATGTGAATTAGACTCAGTGATGTTTCTTATGAATGACAACAGTCACTGATTTTTGCATAGTTACACAAGCCACGTCATGTTCGGAATTTGATTCATTAATTCTTGATCGTGCTATTGTTGGAATAGTTACGCGAATGTGAGTTAATACTTTCTGTCTGTCACAAGGTTTGAACTCAGTATCATAATTGTTGAATTTGTAACTTCAATGAACGTGATAAGTCTCTTCTCGAGTCCACACAATTTTTAATATACATTTCAAACAGTAGACAGTCCATGGAGGTTGATTATGAAAACATTATATATTAGAATTGAATCATACATCATAAATGCTATCCATGCATTATAGTCCTGGTCCAATAATATGCAACACTATAGTCAGAACGTCGTAACTATATGTACGCGCGGTTGGGACATCCAACGGCCGACAATGAGATTAGACGTCTGGCGATATAAAACGAATGTGGACCATAATTTCATCCTTCCTTGACTTTAGTTAAAATTACTAACCTCGATACATTCCTCTCTTCATAAGAATATCGGACTGACCCATGTCCGTACTGCAATAACATATGTGCGGCAATATCATGCCTACCACTGGAAGGATTATAGGACACGTCTTATCCGTTTGACGGTCATCTAAGAAAAGGGTGTGGTAACCTAGTCACGGTGCGTGACATACCAACGCATACACGTCATAATCAATCGTGTGTATCGCGTACACTAACTAACAATTATTTACATTATATTAAACGTAGTCACCTATTAATCTTATGCTGTTAACCTCTAGCAGACCATGCCAATAAAATACCTTAACAGGTGTCCTTCGAGCCTCTTAAATTTTTCAGCTTGTTTTAAGACTCTGCTGTCACGTCTATCCTCCATTGACTGTAGCCCTGTGATGTTTTCCATATGGTTGATTTGTGTAGACTTTAGGGCCCCTGTTATAATACGTGCTGCTTGGTTTTGAAGTCTGTTTACTCTGTCAAAATTTGACTTTGCTGCCGTCGACCAAGCTGTGATGCCATATTCCATTGCAGGTCTGACTCTGCCTGTGTACAGCTTTTTGAGGATATTCTCATCCTCACCCCATGTGGTACCTGCTAACTTTTTCATGACGGTCATGCGAAGTTTTGCCCTTAGCTGTATTTTGTTAATCTGTGATTTCCATGTCATTCGGCGGTCTAGTGTGATTCCTAAGTATGTTGGTGTTTCATCTTCTCGTACTGCCTGCCCATTTAGTTGCAGCTTTGCTTGCTGTGGTTTATTTGACAAGGTAAAAATAGTGTGTGTAGTTTTTTGTTCATTTATTTTGAGCAACCACTTTTTGGACCAACTTTCAAGGGCTAGCAGTGAATCCTGCATGCGCACTCTTGCTGTGGTGATGTATTGTTCTGAAGTCCACATGGCCAGGTCATCAGCGTAGAGGGAGTTGTGGACATTCTTGTGGATGTTTTCTGTTATATCATTTATATATATGAGGAAGAGTGTTGGGGAAAGGACCCCACCCTGTGGAACTCCATGTTCCATTGTAGTCTTTTTGCTTAACTGTCCGTGCACCTGCACTCTAGCTGTTCTGTTTGTTAGATAGAATAGATAGAATGAATAGGCTAGGAAGAGGCAGGCTCAAGCGAACTAACTTTGTCGCCCAAGCAAAAGAAAAAATTAACAATAATACCATACTAGCAAGCTCAGTTGCAAAGAAAATCCCAACAAGCTCAACTATCCCACTGTGGAAAATAAGATGCTTTCCTAAGTTAAAATCTGATATTCCAGGCATTGAAGGTAAGGGAACACAAACAGAAACACAAAGAAAGTGTATAGCAACCAAGTATATTGACCAAACATTTCCAGCAAAGCTTTGGACACATGCATATACTGATGGTTCGGCAACAAATGCAGTTGAAAATGGGGGTGCCGGCATCCTCATAAAATTAAAGAATAGAATCCACTCTATGGCAATTGCCACTGGAAAATACCGCAATAACTTCTGTGCTGAAGCAGAAGCCCTGAAACAGGCAGCTGAAACTCTTATTGAATGCAAAGCACAGGCAGAAAAACAGATAGTAATCTTTTCAGATGCCCTCTCAATAATATCAGCGCTGAAGAGCCACCAAACTAAAGGATTGAAAGATCTGATAATCTCCCTTGAAAGACTAGCCGAATGCTTCAAGAGGTGCACTATCCAGTGGATACCAGCCCATTGCAACATACCAGGAAATGAGGAGGCAGATAGACTTGCTAAGGAAGGAGGTGCCTTACAACAAAATGATATAGAGACAACTTACACAATGGCAAAGACTACTATAAAGGCTACATTCAAGTCCAAATGGGAAAGAGAGCACCCGGGACATTTGAAAAATGATGCATATCATCAACTATCCAGAAAAGAACAGGTCATCATTTTTCGGCTACGCACTGGTCACAACAGATTGAGATACCATCTGTACCACAAATACAAAATTGGTGCAACAGATCTCTGCACCTGTGGTACCAGCCCAATGACAGTCGAACACCTGCTGCAAAACTGCCCAACCTACAGTAATAAACGGAGTAGCATATGGCAACAACCCACTTCTGTCAACGAAAAACTGTTTGGAGATGTTGAGAGTCTTGGGTTGACTACTGCCTTTATTAGAGTCATAAATGTGGAAGTCTGAAGGCGAACGAGGAAGAAGAAGAAGAAGTACCTAAAGATCTCAGAGTTAATATACTATGACATGCCCATGACTCACAGTGTGGAGGACACATGTGTACTCCTGTACTAAGTCTAGGGTACATTCGTCATTCTTTTGGCCAGCCATTATGAAGGATGTGACTGTATATTGTCACTCCTGCATGACATGCCAGGAGGTAAAGGCAAAGGGTCCTCACCATAGAGCTCCGATCCAAGCCAGTGATAGACCTTTACCAATCATGTCTGCTAGAGGACATAGATACATCCTCACTAGTATAGATATATGAACTTGATGGCCAGAGGCTATCCCTCTTAAGAGCATATCTACTGCTGATGTAGCAGATGCTTTATGGCTAATTTTTTCTCACCTAGGTTTCCCTAAATAGATACTTTCAGACAAAGGTACACAGTTTGTTTCTGAGACTATGACTAAGGTGATGGCCATGCTCCACGTTGATAGAGTGCTCCATAGTGTATACCACTTAATGAGTAATGGAATGATTGAGAGGTAAAATTGTAACTTAAAGCAGCTGCTAGGTAAGGTAACTGGTCAATTTCCTCAAGATTGGAATAGAGTTTTACCCGCAGTACTTTTTGCTTATCGAGAAGTACAAAATGAACATTCAGAAATTTTGCAATTTGAGCTAGTTTTCGGTGCACAACCTTGTGGTCCCATGTCATTATTACATGACTTACTCACTGATGATGATATGAACGATGATACTCAGTAATTATATGAATATGTCATCGCATTCAAATGTTGAAGGAATACTCCCGTCCAGACTGCATAGATTATCGAAAACTAAACCAGGTGACCCACTTTGATGCTGAACCTATGCCATTTTTAGAATTTACGTGATGTTATTAAATTATCAAACGCAATATTCTTCTCTAAGTTTGACTTATCCAAAAAGCATTGGCAGGTACCTCTAACCGAACATGCCAAGCCACTCACTGCCTTTTCTACTCCTTGACGGCTGTTCCAATGGAACTTCATGCCATTCGGGCTTATCAACACACCAGCCACCTTCGTTCAGATGATGTACAAGATCCTATCACATCATTTGGATATCATCACATACATCAATGACATATGGCTTTTTAGTGACTCTTGGAATGATCACTTCACTGGACTATGCTCACTTTTATCTACTTTATGCTCTCACAATTTGACGGCAAAACCATCTAAAGCCCACATTGGGTTTAGTGAAATCTCATTTTTGGTCTACTGTGTAGGCCATGGTCTCTACAGGAGCAATACAATATACACATTAGATTATAAGAATGACTTATAATTTTAGAATTTAATAGTATACTACCTAGATTCTTATTCGAAAAGTATACCTTTAGGATGTGTTGTTTATTCACGTTTTTTAGTTAATCTGATTTTATGTTTATTTGTTCAAACTTCCATTAACACTGGGATGCAAAGCAGTTATTTGCAACATTTATGTGATTTGTCACCCTTTTAAAATTGTCACCATTTATGCTTATTCTTCATTTCATTTCTTTAGTTCTATACATCATCGACTGCTATATAATACAAAGTTGATCTATGTCATTTTTTCCATTCATCACATTCTTGAATTCTACATTAATTTCATTCTACCAAGTTCATCTTGTGTTACTATGTTTATTTCTAACTTCACTGATGATATTATTCTTCTAGTGGTCTTATAATTGATTGATTGTATTATTAGGGATGTGATTGACCTCACCATATAAATAAAACAAAAAATAAAAAAATCGTAGATTTTTTTTTTTTTTGCGCGGGGGTTGATGTGAATTGTTAAAGACTTTATATTCATTGAGGGTTAGATAGATGTTTAAATCTCTCATGTGTACACCTGGGATTTTCAGACATGCACCAGTATTAAACTAGGCATGGCGCAGTATGACGCAGAGATTTGTTTGGATACAATCAATGTCCTAGAGGCAGATCCAGAAATGCATCATCTTGAGCAGACGTTATTTGCTCCATGGTCTTATCCCAAGTCTAGGGAAGACATGGCCATAAAGTTAATTATGAGCATCTGAGAGATGATAATGTTATTCTTGAGCGAGTTATGCCAAGAATCTTTTATCGCCAATAAATATACAGGGTTAATAGCAAATTTCTTCAAGCATTTTCCAGGGTTTTTGCAGCCTTTTCCAGGTCCAAGCACACAATTTTCAAGGATGGGAAACTAATATTTTCCTCATCTAATTTTCTCAGATATAATTATCACTTTGCTGACCAGCAATCCAGAGCATTACTGTCTCCCATTACCAAGGGTGTTTGCAGATTTCTTTAAAAATAACTGGTTAAATTGAAAAACAGACATAGGCCTTTGAAATTTTCAGAGCACCATTATGAATGGTTGCCACATCCGAAAAAAATATATTTTATGCAAATTGGTCACATGATCATGGTGGCCATTTTGAATTGGTGTGGCTAATTATAGAAATTTCAGGAGATGTTTTAAAACCATGATCTTTTTCCACTTTATAGTGAATTTGTTCAATGTCAGTGCGATAAAATGTTAGGGACATGGATGGCTATGAATAAAATAAGCTTGATTGATGTATTGATTTACGATTAACCCCGTATTTCAACATAAAAGGCTAACAAAAATTGTAAACTAAAATGCAAAAAAAAATTAAATTTTTGAATTTGTCTTTTTTAAAATGTTCTGCGTCTGTGGCATCTGACAATGAGTGTTTGTGAATGTCTGAGTAGTTAAGTACCTCTAGTTGGAGTCTGAGCTGCTTCCTTCATTAACTGGGGTTGAAGTTGTAGCTGTAGGCCACTGCAAGTCTTTGTCTGGATCATTGAAAATCCTCAATTGTGTGGTATAACTTGAAGCAGGGTATCAGGCATAGAGGTACATTGCAATCTGGGCAGTACATGCAAGTCTGGCTTCTGTTCCCTGCAGCCTTACACACTTTACAGTCAGGTTTGTACCTTGCCCTTTCATATTTATCAATGAAGTGGTGCTCAATAAGTCGTGTTGTTGTGACCTGTGGTTTTGAAGGTGTCACATTGTGTCGAAGAATAGCAGGTTCAATAAGAGTCAGACTGACATCCTGATCTTTGCTTTGACCTTTTTTGTAGAGTTGGCAGTGTTGTAGGTTATGTGCCCATTGACCAGGGCAGTTTCAACTAAGAAATGATATAAAAATAGGATCTGTGTGGGTAGGGGTAGCTTGCACCTAGTTGGCTGAAGTGGTCGACACCTCCCATACTTTTGCTGTATTTTTCTGCAAGCACTGGCTTCTGAATTGTTCTGCCCTAAAGAATTTGTCTTTCTAACTGTCTTGTTTATATTATCATTGGAGTGAACAGTAGATATAAGTTTAAATCTTTTCGTATCATGCCAGGTGACTGTCTGCATGCCTTATCTTCTGTCGCACAAAACACAGGATGATTTGCCTTTTTCAATTTGAGTCGCTTTTGCTTCAGGGAAATGCTTCCTATTTTCAGCTACTGTTCCAAATGCACCAATCTGAATTTCTTTCAGGTCTTGAAATAAAGCTGAAGGCTGAAAAAAAACTACCACAGAAGAGAATATGTCCCTTGTTGCCTATCCATCAAGAAGATCTTTCACAACCCTGAAAGTTGCCCCAACACAACCTTCATAATTTTCCTTACCAGTATCAATTTTCAATTTCATGCAGTATTATGTTTTAGCATCAGTGAGAGCAGATAGCTTGAATCCCCACTTTTTGGCAGTTAGTGCTTGAAATATATTCCTGCCTGTGTGCAAAGCGAGGTGATTTTCTCCGTACCTATTCACTTCATCAGTGGTCAGATCTATGGCAGTGTCTGGGAAAAAAAGTTTGAAAAAAATCAATGGCCATATATTCAGTTGTGGCACTATGAACGTTGTGCAGCCCACATCTTCCAACATTAGTTCTATGCCATAGTTCTGGTTCAGTAGCGTATTAATTTTGTCATGAAATGCCCAGTTTACATTAGGTTCATCCATGGATAGATGGAGCAAATGTCCTAAATTTAATGATGAGCATGCATCATCAAATGAAGTCTAGCATGTTCAAGAAACTTTGATGTAAGATAATGTGTTTTTATCACATTTACATCCCAGAAATGAACATGGAAATCCATTTGCTTTCGGTGCATTGATTTGTTCATGCTTTCATCAAAATGAACAATGTAACTGTTCTTGCTAAGCTGACTCTCAAGAAGTGAGGTTAAATATGGAGCCAGTCCAAAAGAAGCCAGGTAGAAAGTTTTCCTATCAGACAGACTAAACTGTCTGGCAATACAGTAGAAATGTCTGGAAAATTTTTATTAATTCCTGTATTTGAATTAAAACTATGGTGACTTTTGACTGAAAACAGAGTCCAAATAATCTCAGCTTTGAGAGTTTTTTCCTTGGTCACAAATGATGTCACATCTGTAGGTCTTCTGGTAGTGTTAGACGTGTTTGATGTGTCCGAGGGGGTAGTGTTAGACGGTTTTGATGTTTCTGAGGGTAAAACTGCTCCTTGGGGTTGTGTTCTTTTCTGTAAAAAAAAAAAAAAAAAAAAAAAAAATTGGAACATACTTAACTTATGAATAGGCCTGGGCTATGTATATTTACCAAGTCAAAGTTCTAAACACAAACATAATATAGTCAAACAATATTTAACTAGAACAGAAGTTAATATATAGTAGGCTGAGACGCTTGGGAGTCATGACCCAAGTGGGCCTGCCCCCCTCAAAGTGTAAAGGAGTATATCGGGCCGAAACACTTGTCGGATGGGGGGACTTCTTCTGATGATCAGAATGCTTCCTGTTGTATCGCTCTGTAAAGAGTTTCCTATCATAGTTGCATGGTCAAACCAGTGACGATCGGGAAAAGACCGATTGACTTCTGGAAAGACAGATGACACTGGGAAAGACTAGAAACCGGCTGACCAGGTTAGCACCCCATAAGCTGTATTCAATTACTACAGGACCCAAAATGATAGATGCCCCCAGGATTCACCGAAAGGGGGGGAGGATGATGAATCCACAGGTGCCTCATTGGAATTGACCAGACCCGTTACACAGACTTTGAGCTGTGAACAACGGCTGGAATTTCCATGTGCCTGTGGTAGGAATTCTCTACTCAGAGAGGAATGAAAATCCACAAAACAAAAAAGGGGTGTGGGAGGTCATCAGGGGGAGATCAACAGTGCTCTGTCTCGACGGATAAGACGTTAGAAGAATGCAGCCAGGAGTCAATCCACAGTGCTGCATACATTCAAGTTGATATGCCTGATGATGATCTCACACACTTCTTGGACGGGAAGAGAGATGCAATCAAGTTTCTACAAAAGGGTTTTGGGAACAGCTGGAGGAATCCTTGCCAAAAGAGTTGGATAACAACCTGAAGCAGATAACTTTGGAGAAGAAGCTGGAAATCTTCAGCAACATAATATATCTTCACTGTCGCAAAGTGTTTGGAGTCAGTGAAGCAAGGGAAAGTAACTCACTGTAAAAATGTAGAAAACAAATTAAAATAGAAGAAATCTGGAAACAGAAGAGGCATTCCCGAAAACTGTTCAAGAACGCAGTTGCCACAGAGAAGGAAGAGTTACGACAGGTTTGGGAGCACCTGAAAGGCCAACATAATGCACTTTGTAGAGCAGAAAGGTTGTGCAGGAAGAGAAGGAAGACTTGAAGGGATAGGGAAAGATTCTTCAGGGAGTCCTTCAAATTTGCCAAAGAACTGTTTGAGCAGCCATGGTCGTGTACGCTAAACATCAGGAAAGAAGACCTGGAAGAACACCTTAGAATGACATATTCAGATGGTCGCAAAGATGAGCCGATCAGCAGCACGGCAGGCCTTAAATGGCCGAGTAAGCCAGGAGCTGAATTTAACACCAAGCCCCCAACGGCACAAGAGGTAGAAAGCATTGTCCAGAAAGCTCGGTGCAAGTCAGCTCCAGGTCCTAATGGTGTTCCATATGTGGTGTATAAGAGATGTCCTGAGGTGCTCAAACGACTGCTCCTTTTACTGAAGAATGCGTGGAAAACCCAACTTGTAAGCAAGGAATGGAGAAAGGCAAACAGAGTCTACATCCCAAAGGAACAGAATTCCACAGACATCAGTCAGTTCAGGCCAATCTCACTACTCAATGTAGAAGGGAAGATATTCTTCTCAGTGATGGTGAAAAGACTCAATACATACCTCCTGGCAAATGGGTACATTGACACTACTATTCAGAAAGGAGGTATCCCAGGTACACCAGGATGTTTAGAGCCTGCCACAATGATATAGGAAGCAATCCAAAAGGCAAAGTCTGACTGTTGGATCTAGCGAATGCTTATGGATCCGTTCCCCACCAGATGTTGTGGTAGGCCCTAGAAATGTATCATGTTCCACAAGAAATTGCAGCAATGCTGAAGCTGTATTTCGCAGGGTATTCTGTCAGATTTTCAATCAGAGAGTACACAACAAAGTGGATTGGCCTTGAAGTTGGAATTGTGATGGGATGTACCATCTCTCCAATACTATTCGTGATGGCTATGCAGGTAATCCTCAATGCGGCTGAAGGAATGGCTATAGGTCCAAAGCTCAGGGGAATGTGTCACATTCCATCGCTCAAAGCATTCATGGATGACACAACAATTCTGACATCAGATGAACATCAGACCTGGAGGATGTTAGCATGCCTGGATGATCTAGTCAGCTGGTGCAGAATGAGCTTCAAACCCAAGAAGTCGAGAAGCCTATCAGTCAGGAAAGGGAAGACAGCAGAGGTCATATTCATGGTTTCTGACCAAAGAATCCCTACTGTCATTGAGGAACCTGTTAAAATTCTTGGCAGGGTGTATGATGCCTCATTAAAAGACTCGAAGGCAGTGCAACAGACAATAGAAATGGCAGACAGAGGACTACAGATCATAGACCAAAGCAGACTCCTGGGAAAGTTCAAACTGTGGTGCCTCCAGTTCATGTTGATACCGAAGTTGCTGTGGCCACTGCTTATATATGAAATAAGCACAAGTACAGTGGAAGCTATAGAGCAGAAGGTCAACAAGTTCATGAGAAAATGGCTAGGGATACCACCAGGTCTGTCAGATGTAGCACTGTACTGCAAAAAGTCAAAACTTCTGCTTCCCTAGTTGGAAAGGCAAGGCTTGCAATGATGCTACGTGAGTCAGCTGATGACGTGGTTAAGTCCATTCAGCCCCCACTGAAAACGGGAAGGAAGTGGAGAGTGGAAGAAGCTGTTGATGCTGCCCAAGAATCACTCAAACTGAGGGAGGTAATCAGATACATATAAACGAATAGACGGGGATTTGGTCATGGAGACATCCGCTGGTGGTCCAAGGCATCAAGCAGGGAGCGCAGAGACATGGTAGTTCAGGAGATACGAGGAGCTGAGAATGATAAGAGGTTGCAAAAAGCAGTGCAGCAGGTCCAACAAGGCCAATTGACTACATGGGAAGGAGCCCTGCAGAGGTCCTTGACATGGAATGATATATGGCATATGGCACCTCTTAGGCTCAGCTTCATTGTTAGATCAAAGTATGACCTGCTGCCATTGGCCACCAACCTTGTGAAATGGGGAAAGTCAGATGATGAGCAGTGCCCCCTGTGTCAGGGGAGGCAGGCACTTGAACACGTGCTCTCAGCATGTATGGTGTCATTAGGGCAAGGGCGATACACTTGGCGCCATAACAAAGTGCTAAATGAGTTTGCTGCGACAATAGATCTGGCAAGGATGAAGGCGAACAGCAAACCCAGGCCGAGCACCGCAAATACATACTTTCTGAGGGCAGGAAAGTCAGCACACCCCAAACCGAGTAAACCTGGTAGCAGTTTACCATCTCTTCTCGACTGTGCAAATGACTAGAAGATGGCGGTAGACCTACCTGGACGAGGGGCATATACAGAGAGTATCAGAAAATTGTGGAGACGCCCGGATATAGTGCTTCATTCTTCAGCAATGCTTCAGGTCATACTGATTGAACTGACCATGCCATTTGAATCCAGATTAGATGAGCAACATTCGTTCAAAGCGGCCAAGTATAGTGATCTGGCCGTGGATCTGAGAAACAATGGGTTCACTGCAAGGGTCATGGCTGTTGAAGTGGGCGCAAGAGGGCTTGTGGCTGCATCAGTGTATGATCTATTGAAACTGTTGGGGCTGAGGGGACAGTCGAGAACAAGGGCACTGAAGAGGCTTAGTGAAACTGCCGAAAGGGCATCAGGCTGGCTGTGGAACAACCGCAATGGGCAATAAAAATCGTGACAATAAACGCTGCGGTACAGAAAACACCAGGAATTTTTCTATGTCCACAATACACTGAGTTTTTTGGTGTACTAGTGAAAGGGCTGTGACTGAGGGGCAACAGGCGGCGTATATTATAAGGGGTGTCAGGCACAGAACTTCAGTGGCGAGCGCGCAGTGGCTAGACTCATCGGCTTTGCGCAGGTGACTCAGTGTGTGTCCTTAGTTGTGATGTGCGACGGAATGAACGGAATAATTTGTCTTCTCTTTGTTACTTTCACAATTGTCTCCACGGCTGGAGTTGTGGATTTTAAAGTTGCTACCATAAGTGAAATGGGTTCATTTTCGATACAAGACAACAGGAGGCTGAGACGCTTGGGAGTCATGACCCAAGTGGGCCCGCCCCCCTTAGAGTGTAAAGGAGTATATCGGGCCGAAACACTTGACGGATGGGGGGACTCCTTCTGATGATCAGATTGCTTCCTGTTGTATGTTGTATCGCTCTGTAAAGAGTTTCCTATCATAGTAATTGGGAGGGTGAAGGTATGATAATATTCTAATAATACTTATGATAAGTGAAAATCTATTAAATATCTAACTGGAAACAGCAGGCCTGCACACACCCCTCCAGAACCCATCTTTACTATTTTTGTTGGGTTTTGTTTTATCTCGTTTCTGTTTGTTTAGATTTTTTTATTTTTAAAATAACATAGGCCTAAGCACAAAATTGGTAATTTTCATTTATCCTAATTACAGTGATTTGACAGATGTGATGCCACTTTCATGTATCGGCGGTTATTCATGTTATCTGGAATTGAAAACATGTAGGCTTATCCTAATTATAACCCTTCAGAGGTTGAAAAGGATATGTCTCTTCATCATAAATAAAAATAAAAAAAAGCATTCAAAATATATTTATTTCCCAAAAATGTGGTGAAATAAACAGTGGGACATGCGTCTGATAACAGGGTAGGCTATAGGATATGGAATCGCCATCGATTTATATTCCTAACCATCTTAAACTGTGTCAAACATGTTCCCGTAAGCAGTTGTAAACCAAGAAATTTCATTCAAGCACTATAATTTTGGCCATGGTTAAAAATAAAACTGTAAATACATTGTAAATTACAGATGCAAAGACAGTAGGCCTATCTATAAACTGGACTTATTTAAATATGTTTTATAAATGAGATAAATGAATTTATTAGCCTACTTACCTCAGTTGAAATGAACAATTTAATACAACTTGAGTGTGCAGACAAGTTCTTGGTATTTTTTTCCAGTAGCATGCGACTTTACTGCACTTTCTCCCATGCAGGTCAAATATATTTCTATTTTACACATGGTGCAATTTGCAGTTTTTCCAGGTGCTATCCATGTTTTATAACTTGGTATTTCTAGCAATTTATACTGAAAGTGACAACCAGGCATGTTTCTAAATGATAATTTCAAAGGTGGCGATGCTTGATTCGAATAGCAGACGCGAGCACTAAAAATAAATTTGTACATTCACGTCATTAATGCAAACCACCGAAAACGCAAGCTGCTGAAATCGTCTAGAAAAGGATTTAGTGCGCAAAGGGAAGTTAAAAATTCTATGGTAACTGAAATTTAACGAAAAATACCACCAATAGCCAAAAAATGGACAACAAGCATCCAACTTTTGATTCATATTTTTTTTCCAGGTCCGATGCGGGAAATTCAAGGCTTTTAGCCATTTTTCCAGCCTTTTCAGGGCCTGGAATTTTTTTTTTTCATTTTCCAGCCTTTTCCAGGTCGCTACGAACCCTGATTATAATTATATTATTGTAATATTGATCATCATACATGACAAAGTAACGTCCCACAATACATTTGCATTATCAGGTTATCATCTAGAGGTACACCGGCTACATAAGCAGGCCTGACAGACCAATGTAGTCAATACCGTTGACAACATAAAAGACATAGAGATAACAGTATCACTGACTTGATTGATCTTCCTGTATATTTATGTTTGGAAACTGAGATTTATGACTTGGAAACATTTGACAATTGAACTATTAAAGTTGGAGTTGTGATTTTCAACTATATCACACTTCTCGTCAATATTATTACCAGTTCTCAATTCAATTTGGTTTATGAATAACCGTTCTGGGCAACTAGCATACCGAACCTGGCAACCACTATTCAAAAGAGAGTGAAGGTCAACTTAAAATATTATAAACTCATTATTTATAGTGCCACAACAAACTCACTGGCATATATCTTCCAGGCATGTCATAAGAGTTGGCTAAGGAGGGTTGGGCATGGGACCAGTTACCACATCCTGTAGACAATTTTTAACTACAAAAACTTTACCCAGTAATTTGTATAACATCTCTGTAGAGGTGTCCATTTCTGCTTTGATAGCCTTTACTGGAATGACATCAGGACTAGCTCCTATTCCTTCTGTTAGAAACTTTATGTCTTTCTTTATTTCTTCCTTAGTTGGTTTTTCACAGCTGACCTGTAGCTCCTTGATTGCTGGCTGGAAGTCTGGGGGATTTTGTGGGTCCAATCTGCTGAGAAGTTGAGTCTGTTTTGTAGAACTGCCTGGGAGAAAGAAGAAATACCACTAGAATTTAAAGAAGGATCTCTGGTCATACTGCCTTAGAATGGAAACTTACAACAGATTTACAAGTGCATTAATTACATGTGAGTAATTTTATTATTAGTTCCAGAAAAAAATAGTTAACAGGTTCATCCTCAAGAACTTTACAGTCTATGGGTAGAGAACAAACAGGTTCTAGGCAAAGCAGATCCTGTACAGATCAGAATGCTACATTGAGAATAATAGTGGAATAAAGTCTGGAATGGAAAGTATCTCTTTACATTAGGTTTGTGGACTATGACAAGGCATTTGGCAGTGTAGACAGAGAATCACTTTGGAAAATGATGAAGCCATATGGAATCCCATTGAAGATTAAAATGAAGAAAACACATTAAGAACTGGAGTGCAACAGGGATGCCTGTTGTTACAATTTCCCTTCCTACAGGCTATAGATTGGGTTGTGAAAGCAGCAACTTCAATCAATAGAACTCTATTGAACTCTGATTAAACAGCTTCATGGTCTAGATTTTGCAGATGAACTGGCTTGCCTATCACAAAACTGTAATCAGATGTACGACAGAATGAAAATACTTAATGAGAGGTGACAAAAAGTGGGTCTGAAAATACACAGGGAGAAAACAAATATAACGAAAATAAATTCATGAAATGATACAAATATTGCTCTTGAAGAAACACAACAAGATGTAGAATCATACATACACCATGGCAGCAGTAAAGACGATGATATTAAAAAAATAAGGTTACAAAAGGCTACAATAGGAACTTTAATTGCATTTGGAAACCATGGAGATCAAAAGAAAGTAAATCCAATACAAAAATCAAAACCTTCTATTGTATGACTTGAAACATGGAGAACAACAAAAACAGCAATCAAAGAAACAACATCCTGTCTTAGTTCATTAAAAATATATGTCAAATATAACAGGACATGACAGTCACATCCTTAGTTCATTAAAAATATATGTCAAATATAACAGGACATGAAATGTAGAATTCGTTGACAGTCACATCCTTAGTTCATTAAAAATATATGTCAAATATAACAGGACATGAAATGTAGAATTTGTTGACAGTCACATCCTTAGTTCATTAAAAATATATGTCAAATATAACAGGACATGAAATGTAGAATTTGTTGACAGTCATATCCTTAGTTCATTAAAAATATATGTCAAATATAACAGGACATGAAATGTAGAATTTGTTGACAGTCACATCCTTAGTTCATTAAAAAATATATGTCAAATATAACAGGACATGAAATGTAGAATTTGTTGACAGTCACATCCTTAGTTCATTAAAAATATATGTCAAATATAACAGGACATGAAATGTAGAATTTGTTGACAGTCACATCCTTAGTTCATTAAAAATATATGTCAAATATAACAGGACATGAAATGTAGAATTTGTTGACAGTCACATCCTTAGTTCATTAAAAATATATGTCAAATATAACAGGACATGAAATGTAGAATTTGTTGACAGTCATATCCTTAGTTCATTAAAAATATATGTCAAATATAACAGGACATGAAATGTAGAATTTGTTGACAGTCACATCCTTAGTTCATTAAAAATATATGTCAAATATAACAGGACATGAAATGTAGAATTTGTTGACAGTCACATCCTTAGTTCATTAAAAATATATGTCAAATATAACAGGACATGAAATGTAGAATTTGTTGACAGTCACATCCTTAGTTCATTAAAAATATATGTCAAATATAACAGGACACGAAATGTAGAATTTGTTGACAGTCACGACCTTAGTTCATTAATGTCAGAACCAGACTATATTGTGGATTTATGGTAACAACAATAATGATAATTATAGAATAGGCTCGCTTGCTAGAAGCATGACCACAACATAATGGCTGACATAAGCAATAAACTCCTTCTGCAGGTACTTCCCTTTTATTACTGAACACACACAGAATCAGGCCAAACATGGCTGACAACACGTGTGAACTATATAAATATGAATGCCACTGAAACTTGCCTCAATAACAGTTCAATCTATCAGAGTCATACACTCCAGTATGCCTTACAGAATGAACACTACAATGACTATCTCTCACTATGTTCAGTGAAACACTGTGACAATGGTACCCTCAACAGATTGACATTCTATAAATCTTTGATCTATGGAAAAATGCTCACTAGATACTAACCACATCTAGCATTACACCACATAATCCACTTAGCGCGAAATATGGCAAGTATTATAACAATCCGACCATGGCATAAACTTCACAGCAAGAATGCTGGCAAGGGAAAATCTATGCGACCTCACCCGGGCACTGACTAGAAGGAAACTGACTTTTGCACCTAAACTTGTTCCCACTTCCCGTTTGGTCACATGACCTGGACGGTCAAGTTATCTCAGGGTTGCCAATCACCCAATGTGGCCAATCTGAAATGTTGGTGAAAATATCGCCGTGACAATTAAAAATATATGTCAAATATAAGAAGACATGAAATGCAGAATTCCTTAAGAAAGACAATGTCAACAACCCTTTATTCTAGAGTCTCAGTAAATAAATTATGTAAAATTTTGGGGCTCATGTTACCATTTTCTTCCTTAGCGGAAAATTTAATTACGTACTCAAACAACAATATTAACCAACAGAAATGAAAGTCAATTGATGGCAAGGTCCTGTTTTCAAAGATAAGTGATTGTAAGATGCTAATTTAATCACAACCTGATTTTGTTCAACAGCAGCTTTGGGTTTACTTTCATTCATGGTGTCTTATGGAAATGATGTATTCCCAAAGTTAAGCATAGCACTGAAAATTCTGCTAACAATTTCTATTTTAGTAGCCAGTTGTGAGCATTTGTTTAGTACACTAAAGCTAATTCCTTCATATTTACCAGTGTCTTTGTGAGCATTTGTTTAGTACAGTAAAGCTAATTCTTTCATATTTGCCAGTGTCTTTATGAGCATTTATTTAGTACACTAAAGCTAATTCTTTCATATTTACCATCGTCTCTGCGAGCATTCGTTTAATACACTAAAGCTAATTCTTTCATATTTACCAGTGTCTTTGTGAGCATTTGTTTAGTACACTAAAGAAAATTCTTTCATATTTACATGTGTCTTTATGAGCATTTATTTAGTACACTAAAGCTAATTCTTTCATACTTACCTGTGTCTTTGTGAGCATTTGTTTAGTACACTAAAGAAAATTCTTTCATATTTACATGTGTCTTTATGAGCATTTATTTAGTACACTAAAGCTAATTCTTTCATATTTACCATCGTCTCTGCGAGCATTCGTTTAATACACTAAAAATAATTCTTTCATATTTGCCAGTGTCTTTATGAGCATTTATTTAGTACACTAAAGCTAATTCTTTCATATTTACCATCGTCTCTGCGAGCATTCGTTTAATACACTAAAAATAATTCTTTCATATTTACCAGTGTCTTTATGAGCATTTAATTAGTACACTAAAGCTAATTCTTTCATATTTACCATCGTCTCTGCGAGCATTCATTTAATACACTAAAGATAATTCTTTCATATTTACCAGTGTCTTTGTGAGCATTTGTTTAGTACACTAAAGCAAATTCTTTCATATTTACCAGTGTCTTTATGAGCATTTATTTAGTACACTAAAGCTAATTCTTTCATATTTACCATTGTCTTTGTGAGCATTTGTTTAGTACACTAAAGCTATTTCTTTCATATTTACCGGAGTCTTTATGAGCATTTATTTAGTACACTAACGCTATTTCTTTCATATTTACCGGAGTCTTTGTGAGCGTTTGTTTAGTACACTAAAGCTAATTCTTTCATATTTACTAGTGTCTTTATGAGCATATAATTAGTACACTAAAGCTAATTCTTTCATATTTACCATCATCTTTGTGAGCATTTGTTTATTACACTAAAGCACATTCTTTCATATTTACCAGTTTCTTTGTGAGCATTTGTTTAGTACACTCAAACACATTCTTTCATATTTACCAGTATCTTTATGAGCATTTGTTTAGTACACTAAAGCTAATTCTTTCATATTTACCAGTGTCTTTGTGAGCGTTTGTTTAGTACACTAAAGCTAATTCTTTCATATTTACCATCATCTTTGTGAGCATTTGTTTAGTACACTAAAACACATTCTTTCATATTTCCCAGTGTCTTTGTGAGCGTTTGTTTAGTACAATACCCTTTAGCTCCCCATGGAGAATAGGCCCTTAACAAATTCATGCCAAGTCTTCCTGTCCTGTGCCATCCGCTCAAGTTCTTTCCATGTTTTCCTCATCATTTTTACCTCTGTTTCCAGTTCTCTTCTTCATGTGTTTTTGATCTACCTCTGCCTCTCTTTCCCTGTAGATTCCAGAACAAAGACTGCCTTGTAATGCTATCAACAGGTTTCCTCAATGTGTGTCCTATACATCGCCAGCATCTTCTTCTCTTGTTCCACTGGCACTTGTCTGGTTCTTGTCACCAATTCCACATTTGTGACTTTGTCATACCATTTCAGTCCCTCTATTCTACACAAGCACCCGTTTATAACAGTCTGTAGCTTTTTGGTTGTTGTTTCTGTTGTTCTCCATGTCTCAGAGCCATACAATAGGACTGACTTCACATTTGAGTTGAAGATTCTTATTTTCATGTTGGACTTGATTTCTCTTGTTCTCCATGTTTCCCAATGCAGTGAAAGCTCCTCTTACATTTTGTATTCTTATTTTGATATCATTGTCTGTCCCTCCAACTTTGTCTATATTACTTCCAAGATATGTGTACAATTCTACATCTTTTAACGGTGTTTCTTCAAGTTCAACCTTGTTATCATTTCTTGCATTTATTCTCATAATCTTTGTCTTTGCCCTGTGTATTTTCATGCCCACTTGTTGTGATCTCTTATTGAGAATTTTCATTTTCTCTTGCATCTGATTATGTTTATGGGACAGAAGAGCCAAGTCATCTGCAAAATCCAGATCATCAAGCTGTTTAGTCAGATTCCACTGGATTCCATTTCTGTTGTGTGTTGTCGATGTTCTAATAACCCAGTCTACTGCTAGTAAGAAAAGAAATGGAGACATCCCTGTCTCACTCCTGTTCTAATCCTAAATGGTTCTGTAATTTGTCCTTCATGGAGAACTCTGCATGTCATGTCTTCATAGGTCTTTATTAAGTTAATGATCTTCATGGGAACTCCATAATGCCTCATCAATTTTCAAAGCAATTCTCTGTCTACACTGTCAAATGCCTTTTCTTAGTCTTTGTGAGCATTTGTTTAGTACACTAAAGCTAATTCTTTCATATTTATGTGTCTATATAAGCGTTTGTTTAGTACACAAAAGCTAATTCTTTCATATTTACCAGTGTCATTGTGAGCGTTTCTTTAATGTACTAAAGCTAATTCTTTCATATTTATAAGTATCTATGGGAGCAATCTGTAACTTCTTAGTACTGAAAGAGAAACTCTTGAGAACATTCATTTTGGTAACATTATTGATCAATTTGCAGGAATGAAGGTGCTAAAAATCAATATGTAGTAAAATAAAATAAATAAATTGGCATCTGTGATGTACTATTTATGCTGTTAAAATAAAATGCTTTTCAGAATGAGCGGTTTTTTTATTTTAGTCTCATCTCAACCCGTAACCCGTCATGGGTCGTAGGGATGCCATGGTGAAAGCATCAGCAGACAGGGTCCTCCACTGCTCTCTATCCTCAGCAATGCATACAAGTGTGGAAAAACTGTGTCCTGCCCATTCTTTGATGTTATCAGCCCAGGATTTTCTTTGCCTTCCTCTTCTCCATTTACTTTCGACTGTTTCCTGGAGGATCGTTTTCGAAAGGGAGTCGTGATGAGTTACATGCCCAAACCAGGCAAGCTTTTGACATTTCACACCTGAATTCTTTCATATTTACCAGTGTCTTTGTGAGCATTTGTTTAGTACACTAAAGCTTATTCTTTCATATTTAACAGTGTCTTTGTGAGCGTTTCTTTAGTACACTAAAGCTAATTCTTTCATATTTACCAGTGTCTTTGTGAGCATTTGTTTAGTACACTAAAGCAAATTCTTTCATGTTTACCAGTGTCTTTGTGAGCATTTCTTTAGTGCACTAAAGCTAATTCTTTCATATTTATGAGTATCTATGGGAGCAATCTGTAACATCTTAGTACTGAAAGAGAAACTCTTGAGAACATTCATTTTGGTAATTCAATTTGCAGGAATGAAGGTGCTAAAGATCAATATGTAGTTAAAAAAATAAAAAAATTGACATCTGTGATGTACTGTTTATGCTGTTGAAATAAAAAGCTTATTAGAAAGAACAGTTTATTTATTTTCTTTTTCTGTTTAATTCTTAAATTTCATATTTTCTCAATAATTCATCCTGGTGTTCTTAATAGAATTTAAAAGTCACAACAGTGCTGATATAGTTCTTTATACTTTCTTTTGATTGATCTACAAAAAAAAACATGTATTTTATCTGGCAGTGACAGGGGACACATTTTTTCATGTTTCAGTGCTAAAAACCATCGGTGCGCCACTGCCCCAAACAAGTAAAATTTGTTGCAAGGGATTTTCTGTCTGGACTAAAGATTAAAATTTTAATTTAAATAAAAAAACACATGTCCATAAAGGGTAGAAACCTTACAAAATGATGATGTTTGTGGTGGATGTGTATAAATAACACTTATTATGTCACATATTTGTTGATAGTGGTAACATATTGAGCACAGGTTACATTTATGTTAAAAAGTTGTAAAGCATTACTGAGTAAATTTTCCATAGCAGGATATACAGATGTGGAACTGGTCCTCGTACTCTCTTCCACTGCAGAAACATGACCACCTTCCTCACCTTCAATTTCTGTCTTCACTGTGTGTCCCTGAAAACAAAATATTGAACATATTCAAGTTTGAAACAAACCACTTCAGTCTTAAACACTGCCCCAGTTTGACAACTACACGAACATTTTTTTGGGTATTTAAATTACTTTCTTTTCTCAACTGTTTTATGCCTCTGTCCCTGATGAGGACCTTATACTATATTTACATATACTACACTGTTTTGCAAGATCAGCACTCCAAGCACTTCAGTCCAGAAAATTGCCAGGTATACAAGCCCTACTTTCTGAACTGTGCAACCAGCGCAGGGTCGCCATGCAGTGGATACCGTCTCATTGTGGAATACCAGGAAATGAGAGAGCAGACAGACTGGCTAAAGAAGGTGCGGCAGACGAGCAACCGGATGCACCAGTTACATACCATCAGAAGAAAAAGATGATCAAATCAATCAGAATGCCACCAACACCAACACAAGATGACTACCAAGCTATGAGCAGATCAGAACAAATTGTCATTCTGCATCTCAGATTAGGACACAACCAACTCCGCAGCCACATGTATACAAAATTCAAGATTGGCAATTCAGCCATGTGTACATGTATACAGGCACCCCAGACTGCGGAGCACATACTTCAAGATTGCCCCGAATATGATATATTGAGGCAAACCCACTGGCCCAGAGAAACAACACTGGAAGCAAAACTATACAGACCTCTGTATGAACTACAAAAGACAGTAAAATTTATACAAGAAACAACATTGCAGATATAGACAATGTATTTCAAGCAAACGACAGGAGGAGAAGGAGACTACACTGCTACAGACAATAAAACACAAAGAACCCAGCAATAAGTAATCAAATGTTTAAATGGACAATATTTTAACAGATTTCTCAGTTTAACTCACTTTGGCTATGGCTGTATATAAATTTGTTGTCAAGAATTAAAAAGAATACTCACTTTAAAATCTGTACTGATGTCCTGTTTTATTTTTTGATCCAAGAAAGGGATCTTCTGTTCCATATTTTTTTGCAATCTGAAAAGAAAAATGAATTATAGGTAACAAAATCTTAGACAATTAGTTACATGCTGGTTATCTGAGATATTGATATCACAAGAAATATCACTCATCCCAACTTAGATGGTTTGGCAATGTCTGCAGAATGGGAGAAGATCGCTACCACGACAAGCATGGGAAACAAAGAGCCAGGGATCCAGACCGCCAGGATGACCCAGAGTCTGCTGGGAGGACAACATTAGACAATCTTTGAAGGACCGAGGACTAGAATGGAACCAGGCCAGGAGGAAGACAGCCGATAGGACAGTCTGGCGCTCTCTCTTCCAAACCTCTACACCTCACGGTAGAAGGGGAACAACTAAGTAAGTAAGTAAGAAATATCACTCAATTTTTTTTTTTTTAAATAATCGTGAAAAAAATATAACAACCTGAAAATATAAGGAAGAGATATACATGTTTATTGGTAGAATGTCCAATGTCACATTCAACAATCTTTGCCATACTGATTTTCTTCTGAATCATTCAGAGCTGTCAAGTGCAAGTTAAATGTGTATATGATCATTTTTAAAAAAATTAAAACTTCTACCTATAATCTATCTATACTTGTGCTTTATACACTACACTAAGGCATTTGAGACAGTAAAACATGAGAACATTGTAAAATCTTAGAAAGCATCAACATGGATGATAAGGACCAGATATTTTCAAATGTATACTAAATGTGAGTAAAATCATGTTTGAAAAATGTAACTTTAACTATTCGATAGCTAGAATCTAAGTTTCAGTTAATATAAACATCTGGGAATTTTTACAAAAGTAATTTATTATTTTTTTTTTGCACTGTTCTTGAAATCTGATATACAGACAAGTTACAAATTTTGCCAGGAAGTGCTACATTTTAGTAAATGTTATCACCAAATTAAGAAATAAATGAAGGAGATTTAATACAAATTTTCCCATTGAGCTACTTTATTTCATTTTGTCAGCAATAGATATCTTCTGTTCCTTACCTTTTATTTCCCTGTGAGGTGCAGTGTAGTCATAATTTATGTTAGAGAAGCACTAATGAGGACCTCACATAATTGACAACTAGTGTTCTCACAGGTATAAATGTAAAGTAATGGGTGTGTTCTCACAGGGATAAATGTTAAGTACTGGGTGTGTTCTCACAGGAATAAATGTAAAGTAAGAGGTGTGTTTTTACGTGAACAAAAGTAAAGTAAGGGGTGTGTTCTTATACAAATAAATGTAGGTGTGTGTTCTCAGATGCATAAATTTCCAATCATTGTAGCATTTTTTTTTGCTTTTAAACATGACAATTTTGCAGATTAATGTCATCTTTCTCATTTATTACAGCATCATATAATAATTATAGAACAAATATAGGCCATCTTACAAGTACCATGTTGAGCTGATCAAATAGAAGTGCTAGTGAGGTCTGGCAGCTTTACAATGACTGCTATGCACCTGGAGCAGAGACTTGTTTCTCCTGTATCATCAGCTGGTTATGTCAGTAGTTGAATATGAGCAGGGAATACTCATGTTGTCAATATTACAATGTAAATGGCTGGGAATACAATCAAAATGAAGAGATGCATATCACCATGGGCTGTGCATGAGATAAACCCAGATATGTGATGGCCCAGTCAAAAAGCCTATATACTTATAATCACAGACAGAAGACACCCCCAGCATGGGAACATAGCTGGCACAAAAGGAGTAAGAATACAGAGGGATATCATGAATGGCAGAAGGAATAATGGGGCAGGTGATAACAGTTAAATATATGTTCAAAGGTGAAGAGTGGAGTAAGTAATGTGAGAACTAAATAAAGTATCAGCAAGTCATCAACAGCCTTGGTAGGAAGTGCAGAGCTTGAGGTGATGGAAAAGTAGAGCTGAAAATTAATCAACTAATAAATGATTATAGCAAGAATGAAAACAAATATATAATGATTAGTGAGGCACAACAGGGGAAAATGAAGATCTTGCGAGGTACAAGTGCTTCATATTGCTGATAAAATATTAAAAGTACATTGGTATGTACATTGTACTAGCCTTAACCTTACCACAAGTCAGTTTCAAGTTTTGTCAAACAGCTTTAACTCGTTCTAACCCAAAGTAGTACTACACATCACTTTTCTCTTTACATTTATCTGCAAACCACATCTTGTGCCAGCATGATATATGTCTGAATTTGAACAGAAAATTTGAAAATCCCTGGTTTAAATCATATAAATACACTGGCACGAGTGTGTGACCATTAGGGAATGGGGAAAATTTTTTATAAAACTGAAATTTATTACTTCTTGTTAGCTGTTACTAGCACTGCTAATCATATGTTTATAAGCAATCACAAGAGATTCATCTTCTTAACATTGGCTATAAGCTGTTCATGAATGGCTGCTTATTTCTCAGTGAACAGAAGAGAATTATAGTGACAGTAGTTTTTCAGTTAGTCTTAGTGATTCAGATGAGGAATTTGCTAAGACTTTATGTTAGAATATTCATGAAAGTGATTAATCTGATGGGGATACTGAGCAGCTGAAGGAACAGGCATGAGGTACCATAAAAACTGCTAAACTTTTTGCCAGTAATGGGAAAGGAAAGGGTAAAAAAACCCATTTCAAACAACCAGTAAAGTTAGCAGTACAGCTACAAGTTGAGAGGCAAGTATAGTCTCGCAAGATGTCCCAGAGTAGATAGAAATTGTTGAAGGCTTGACACAGGATGCATTTCAGTTTTGTTTTCAGATGTGTACGCCTTGTACATAATCTCTGTACAGGTTTTTTCACCAAATTATTATTTATATATAAATCTATCATCTTGCGCTACACCATAGCTGATATTTGCGTTGTGAGATTGAGCGAGATGTTAGGCCAAGTGAATAAAAAATCAACCATTAAAATCAAGCTGTCTATTTTTCAATTGATGTGGGATTTGCGAGGGTCCGCTTGGTGTGTCGTTCATTCATCACTTTTCGCGAATGCTGATGGCAGCCAGCATGTTACAGATTATTTTAACGATTATGTAGCACTGAGCATAATTTAATATTTACAGCTGCTTATAAGCAACAACCAAAGAGTACATAACACTACATATTACTTGATTTCACTAAAACTTGTAGAATCTGTGTAAGAAATGTACATTTTAATAATAAAATAAAAAGAAATTTGAAACTGTGAAAAAAAATCATGAAAGCAAGGCTAATTTGTATCTTAACTCGATCCGATCAGAGCCCCTCAAAAAGTTTTTTTGGAGTTACTTTTCTTCATTTTAAATTCCTTTCTTTAAAATCATTCTGATTTTTTTTGGTGGATATATCATTATTACGGTTATCCAGTGAGTTATTTTATTAAATTATTAATTGATAAATTACTATCAATGATTGTTTTATTGACGATTGAAACTAATCATATGGGTATTTAAAACTGCCAATTATCCTAAAATGGCTATTTTCTTTTTTGAAGTTCGGTAGAGAATAAATTACGCTAGCGCCAGTTTATATTTTCGAATTATGAGCTTTTAATTTTTTTTAAATTTATATCATAATGTGATTTTATTATTTTAAAATTACTTCAAATATTTATTGAACTAATTCTAAACAGCCCTAGAAACCTCCCCATTCCATTTCATGTAACAGGATAATATAATTTAGTTCAATTTTTCTTTGCAATAAAAATAATAATGAAGTAGTAACATTAGTTGTGAGAACAGTGGAACATCTTCTTCGACGATATCATCCTTGAACATCGTTAATGTTAAGATTAAGGTTTGGGATTTCTAACCCATAAGCCTAATTACAGTGTCTCAGAATTCTTTTATAAGGTCCTATCAAACACAGGATTTCCTGGTCTGTTAGTGATAATTAAGCGCAGAAATAGACTAAATGATGAAACGATCACATCATTTTTAGAGTGTAAAATAAACTTAGACATTTATTGTTTGAGTTTTAAAATAAGTGAAGACCTTCTTTAAAAGGCAAAGTCCCCATGCCTCAATTATAATGCAGCTGTAATTGGTAACTTTTTACACGAATTAACTCCCTTTGATACATTTTCTCAGTCCTTTTTTGTACAGGTTTTGCGGGTCTTATTTAGTCAATTTCCGGTCCATTAGATCATTATCACTGCTCCACAAGTCATTTAGGAAGGTTACTCCTTGTCTTCATATTTAATACATCCATGTAATTTTCACTACAAATATCTAATGATGGTCACCTGCAATGAAATGACCACAGTAGTAGTAGTACCGTCTGTAATACATGTAACAGAAACAACACACTATAATTAAAAACCTGTCATTTTTGACGGGTTATTGCTAGTTATATCATATTATGCATCATGTAAAGGTAAAGGTAAAGGAACCCGTTACATGCTCTATTGAGGCATATTGGGAATATGGTGTTAGGCCAATGTTTTCACGACCATCGGCACACTAGGGGTGATGTAGTCAGCATCACGCTGGCTGCCTGAACCTTCCCAGAGTTGCTCTGGTACCCATTTGAGGCTGGGTCGAACCAAGAGCCGTTTGCGGCCTAAAAAAATTCCCACCTCATCTGGGATCAAACCATAGACCACTGAGCTAGGAAGCCAGTGCACTAACCACTATGCTACCACGGCTCCATCATGTATCTGATGATATACACAAGGAAAAGAAAAGCATGAACCATTTATGAACATTTTGTTACAACAATCCCAGAATGCCTTTCACTCGTTCTAAAATCTCAGTTTGGATGAAACGGGCATAGGGTACAAAAGCAGATGGCAATACAAGCAATATAATCCACATAAACAAAGCGGATATCACATAAAAGTCTTTGGTTTGTGTGATTCAGCAACTGGATATGTGGTGAACATGTTCACATATTTTGGTTCAGATACATCATATGATCCTGAAGTGAATTCAGACAGTGGGCAAGCTCTAAAGATTTTTCAGACCATAATACAGCATTTGGGTACACATCACCATTTATTTGCTGACAGCAATTACACCTCAAGAAAACTCACTGACTTCTTACTGGAGAAGAAGCAATACTATATTGGCACTCCGAACATTATCTTAAGAAATTTTCCCTTGAAACTGAAGATTCTGCACCTTAGTTATGTTTGAATACAGAATGTACATGACACAAACAAGCAAGATGTTGTGTACAGCCTTTAGAGATAAAAAGGCAAGAAATCAGTTTTCCTTGTGTTTTCTCAGGCCTAAATAGAGACTATAACCACATGGAAGCATATTGTAAAGCTAAAAATTATAGATGAATACAACAATTCAGTGAATGGGTATGACCTCCTGGACCAAAGAGTTGGCTATTATAGTGTACATAATAGACAATTTTTTAAATAATTGGAAAACAATTTTCTTCTCACTGCTTGAAGTAGAGGAGGTCAGTGCTTCAATGTTATGCTGTTTTCATCATGCTGCATTTCAAGATAAATCTGCTTCACCAACTAACTGAAGCTTCTGCTGTTTTAAGTACACTTGTATATAAGAAAATGCAGCTACTGATATTGTTAGACCTCAAGCAGCCTCAGCTTTGAAGAACTTTAGTGACAGAAGACATCTTAAATGTTATACAAAAAGAGATAGGAACTGTGTCCTCAGCAGCCCCATCATTATTGCACTGGGTGTCAAAACCAGCCACAATGTATTTATGGCCATAACAGCTTATGAATAGTGACAAAATTCTTCTGGAACACATAAAATAGAATTTGGTAAATGTAAATAATATTAGTTATAGTAGTTTAATCTGTGGTTTTTACAGAAATATGTGGTTTTGGAAAAAGAATCATAAAAATTATATCTGTGAAGTGATTGTGACAAAAAAGGGTTGGGCAGAGAAACCTAAACTTTCAGGTGAAGACAGGAGTACAACTGGGATGCCCCTTATCAACCACTCTATTTTCACCAGTCATAGACTAGGTGATGAACTGGACAACAGAGGGCAGTCCAAGAGGAATAAGATGGACTACATTTTCTACATTGGAAGATCTGAAATATGCAGATGACATTGCACTACCAGCACATTCACATCAACACATCCAGGAAAAAATGTATAGACTTAATAAGTTTAGCCAGCAGGTGGGCCTGAACATAAATCTAAAGAAGTCAGAGGTCATGATGCTCAATGTGAGCAACCCTGAGCCCATATCAGTAAGGAATCAGCAGCTGGAACAAACAGACACCTTCACATACCTAGGATGCATAGTAACACCAGACGGTGGGGCAGGCAAAAACATCAACAACAGATTGAACAAAGCAAGAACAGCCTTTGTTAGTCTAAACAACATCTGGAAGTCCTCTCAGTACAGCACGAACACAAAATTAAGACTATATGAGAGTTGTGTACTTTCTGTGCTTCTCTATGGTGTCGAATGCTGGAGAGTAACAGAGAAGGAAATGTCGAAATTGTCCTCTTTCCCCACAACCTGACTTAGAAAAATTGTCCGAATCTTTTGGCCGAATACCATCACCAGCCAAGAACTGCTTACTCGGAGCAAGCAAGAGGACATGCACACCATCATAACTGGCAGACGCTGGAATTGGGTTAGCCATGTCCTCAGAAGAGACCCTGATGCCATAACAAGAGCAGCTATGCTATGGACCCCGGAAGGAAAACGAAAGAGAGGCCGATCAAAAACAACTTGGTGGAGGACTGTGAAGGCTGAGATGCAAAGAATGAACCAGAGTTGGGGCACTGTACGAAGGATAGCCACTGACCAAGCAAAGTGGAATCAATTTGTTGCTGCCCTACAAGATGCCACCAGGCATAATGGAAACTGACTGCTTTGACGGTCGGCGGCTAAGGATAAAACAAGAAGAAGAGACATTTACTTAATCTTTTTTATACTGTTATTTTCAATCAGGTCTTCAGTTCAAAAGACACAGACATTTTTTCACATAACATCAATATACCCGTCATGGGTCGTATGCCATTAAAAACATTTCACAAGATTGAAAAACCCTTTTTCAGCCCATTTTTAATTTAAAAAATTTATAAAGTTCATTTTTCTTTACAAAAAAAAAGTTCTCTTTAAAAAATTACATAAGTGAAGTGATAATACTTACTTACTTAGTTGTTCCCCTTCTAACGTGAGGTGTAGAGGTTTGGAAGAGAGAGCGCCAGACTATCCTATCGGCTGTCTTCCTCCTGGCCTGGTTCTATTCTAGTCCTCGGTCCTTCAAAGATTGTCTAATGTTGTCCTCCCAGCGGACTCTGGGTCATCATGGGGTTCTGGATCCTTGGCTCTTTGTTTCCCATGCTTGTCGTGGTAGCCGATCTTCTCTCATTCTGCAGACATGGCCAAACCATCTTAATTGGGACTGTTCTACTTGGGTCTGCAGGGGGTAGGATTTAAGGCCTTGACGTATTGTCTGGTTGCGTACCATGTCTCTTCTTGTTACTTCAACCACCTTCCTCAGATACCTCATTTCTGAGGTTTGGATCTGGCTTTTATGGGTTGTAGTCATTGCCCATGACTCGCATGTGAAGTGATAATACATACAAGTATATGTAGATATGTTTCAAACTAAATGTGTATTGATGTTCTGAACATTTTATTGCCATAGATTAAACTGTAGCTGAAATATTTAAGTGAAGGACACAATGTTATTTATTTATTTTTCATTATTTGTTTATCACATCTGCACTTCACAAGGAAATAACACACACATTTTTTCATACCAAATAATGATTTAAAGCATTTCACATATTTTTTATATATACCAAAAGCACCTACTGAAATAATATATGTTATGTATCTACTGCCTGTTTTTAAAACATCACCTAAAGAGAAATTCTGCACCACTTTTGGGTGCCTATTTTTACAGAAATATGTGGTTTTGATAAATAAAGAAATTACATCTTTGAACTGACTGTGATAAACATGTGTAGGTAAGTTTTAGACTAAATGTGCACTGATATTTTGAACATTTTATTGCCAATTATATAAGGGTATGTTCGCAATCTTACATTTTTTTTTTTTTTTTCAGTCAGGTCTACACTTCACAAGATTTGACAGATAGGGCCTACTTTTTCACACCAATTAACAATTTATAGCATTTCACAAGATTCCTCAGCCAATTTCTCATGTTTTTATATACAACATATGCACGTACTAAAATAATCTAGTTGTTGTTTAAGGTTTTGCCTTCCAAGGCGAGGCATGTTACTTTCAACCTAGACTAAAGTCTGTTGTTATAGCCAAGCACAATTTGCCATTAAAAAATAAGTGTACTCTGTTAAGTGAAGTGCTGTGTTGATGAAATATAAGCCCAGAAAATGACTATCTTCCACCAGCTAGCATGACATATCTTTGAAAAGGACTGCTAGCCTGACTAGGGTTGATAGACAATAGGTTCTAAAAAGAACTAACATCATTTATCTCTGTCATGAAGCCCTGAAAAGGACTTGTCCTGAAAATGACTGCCACCTGTGCCAATGCTGTCCGTACTTCCTCTGTGTTCAGTTTTTGTTTTTAAACAAAGTATCCTGTTCAACCCCTGATGGGTTATAATTACGATATATAGTGTAATAAATCAAGACAATAAAATCTGATTTTCGATATTTAAATATTGTCTCTTCTTCCACCCTCCACTCAGTCCAAATAGAGTAAATCAAAACCAAAATTGTGTGAATGTACGTGTGTGTGACCTCCCCTTTCCAAGAAACAAACAATAACAATTAAAACAAACAAACAAACAAATTAAAAAAATTAATAAAAAAATAAAGACACTAATAATCAAAGAAAAATAAAGAAAAAACAAATTAAAAAAAAAAAAACTAAAATGAAGTCTTTCACAAATACCCTGTTGTTAACAAGGTGAAAATGCATGAGAAAGGGTGGTGGTGGTCCAAGATTGCATCAAAACCATCAATTACACTGGACAACAAATTTTGACTTTTTGTGTGTATCTGAGATTAAACCAAGTTACCTTTATGTTGTTTGGGCTGCTGAACATGAAAATGGCCGTTAAAACACCAGATTAGCTCTAGTTTTTTAAATATCTGTAAAACAAGTTTTACACATTTGCATATACACATATGATAATAATGCTCATAGCGGAAATGATTCACAGCCACGCCTTTTTGCCTGTCGCTTGTAATGAGTTTCTGGAGCATCGCTCACAAGGTTCCAACAATAGTCTGCTAGCATTGCTGCATTCCATTTCCCTTGGTACCTTTTTTCGATGGTAGTAATGTCCTGATGAAATAGTTCCCCATGCTCATCACTGAGAGCACCGCAGTTAGCAGGGAAGAAATCCAGATGAGAGTGTAAAAAGTGTAATTTCAAAGACATGTTGCACCCTAGTCTCTCATAGCGCTGCAAGAGGGTTTCTACAAGCTCCTGGTAATTGTCAGCCTTATTGTTTCCTAGAAAGTTTGTGGCCACTTGCTGGAAAACAAGCTAACTTTTCATCACCTGTGAGGATATCATCAAAACGCTGATCTCTGAAGAACTGACATATCTGTGAACCGACAAATACACCTTCCTTGATTTTGGCCTCACTAAGTCTGGGAAATTTATCAGAAGGTATAAAAATCCTGCCCCATTTCGATCCATGGCCTTTACAAAATTCGTCATTAGTCCAAGTGGGATGTGGAGAGGAGGGACCAAAATCTTGTGGTAAAATGTTACCATTATGGAGCAGCACAGCTTTTAAGCTCAACTTGGACGAATCAATGAACAGCCTCCAATCGTCGTTGTTGCTGTCGTTTTTGACGGTATGATAAGACATAAATCTATTTAATATTTTTTGATGATCTAAGTTAGAGAACTGTTTATTAACTCCCTGGGACAGGTTGATTTGGGGTTATCTTCCCTTTGTTTTATTCATTGTTGTTGACCTGTCTTAAGTCGGGGTTAGCTTTACTAAGATCTGTGCTGTCTACACATGCGCAAGTTTTTTTAGCGCGAACGGGGAGACTTCCGTCAGGGAGTGATGATCTGGGTGTTGACCGGACTAGTATGTCCGTAGCACTTCTCTGCATTATCCGGGGGAAAGATAGTCTTCTGTATGACTGTGATGTCAGTGATTCTCCCCAGAGTTATTCTGTTCGTTGAGAATGACGACAGTTGTTATTTGTGTATTTCTTGGATTCTGTCAAAGGTAAAAGAAACTTAATTATTATGCCTAGTTTGCAGAACATTTTGTGGCAACCTGTGAGTAGAGCTCACAGACCTTTTGAGATGCAGAGTCCATTATTTGTGCTCGATGTAGCTAACTAAGACTATTTGTCTAACTGTAATACAGAAGAACAGTGAAGATATATTATTATGAAAAACCGCATGTTGGCGGTATGTTTTGGCATGGATGATTATGCCTGCCTATGAAGAATACACAGTTGTTTACATTATTATAGAGGCATGACATTACGGCCGATATCTTTGAGCAGAAGAAGATGTATCTGGCATGTTATGCCAGATGAATTACAGCATTATTATTATGCAATTGGGAACTCGCCTTTTGGTACGGCGGAGTTGGTTAAAGTACCTGACGCGCTGAGTCAGTGGTACGTGAGCTGCAGTATGAACTATGTGTTAAAGGACAGACTATTGTCGATAACGTCCAGATAGATGAGTGGTTCAAGCTTTATAATGCCAGATGTTTCGCCAGTCATTTCCAGTTTATATGATGTCCTTGATCCTTGTTCATTTGACTGTAACTGTTATGTCCCTGTATGTGTCGTAAATAAATGATGGGGAAAAGACACAGTAGTTCAACATTCACTGACTACTGCATGTGATTGTGTGGGTACATTGTCTACCAGTGAAATAGCCTAAACGCATTCATGTTTTCTACGCCCACATCTCACATCCATCCACATAAACTGCATACTACACATTCTGAGCTGTATGATGGTTGATTGTCAACACGACCCCTTGTCAGCACCTCAACGCCTGGTGAGCTAATCATGCACAACAACGCTGTTTGGCCCAGGTCGTACTGACTACGTACACACAGCATTATACAGTCACATGGTGCAGCGACATTGAGGTAGAATTGAATAGCCTTCAACATTGTGGTGGCGCACCGATACAATAACATTACCCAGTACACAGAAAACAGCACGTTACAGTCGTCTTTGTAGTTGATGTGCAGTGCTGCCATCAGACCCAGTATACCAATGCAAGCAATGAGGTTATCTGTTATTTTGAAATATGGAAGCAGACCTTTTTGCTGAGCACGAAACATAGAAACATGCACATTCTCTTCTAGAAGATTCCATTGCTGCAGTCAGGACCTCAACAGCTCTGCTTTATTTTTTGGCAATTCCAGATCTCTCACTATATCATTAAATTCACTTTGGGTAATTGTATGTGGCTGTACAGACTCTTCAATAGGCATGAAATCAGGATCTCTTGATGTAGATGATTTCACGGGTGACGGATGTCCACTGGCCTTATTATCTACTTCATCATTCAGAGTATACAATTCTGGTGGGTCAGGAACAGGAAGTCCTTCCCCGTGAGGCACTGGCCGCATAGCAGAGGGGATATTCGGATAGGCCACAGGCCACTTTTTCTTCTTAGAAATACCATGTCCAATTGGAGGAGTCATGCAAAAGTAACAATGATTAAGATGGTTTGGCGGTTCCCTCCACACCATTGGAAATGCAAAACGCATCGATCGTCCTTTTCGGTTCAACCAGCAGCGCAGATTCGTTGCACAGGATTGACAACATATATGTGGGGCTCAATACCGGTCCTGGTCACCGATCCCACAACCAAAATAAAGGCTGTAAGCTTTCTTTAACACCCCCCCCCCCCCCCGGATCACGTGATCAGCATGTCCAAATTTGTTAAAAATAGCTACTTTTGTCTCGGATACATTTTGGCTGTTGTCCAGTGTTATCTGATATTAGCCATACAAGCACAGCATTAGAATAAACCTTTTCCTCTCACCATCATTGATCCTTATATATTAATTTCAGTTCTTGTTATATACTGTTTAACATATTGTGCAATTCTCTAGGTCTATCTAATCTCAATACCTACATAATATTGGTTTTCTCTGTTGTTCATACTTCCTATATTTTAATAGAAAATGCTCTATATCATTTTTATTTCTAGACACTCTGCACAGTAAGGTTCTTCTATTCTAAAATAGCCCATACCCTAGTTGCAGTTTAAGAAGTTTCTTACTACTAGGAATGTTTAGTTCTCTGGCACGTTTTTGTTGGAGCGTTGAACAATTTATATGCAAGTTTGCCCATCAGACTTCCATCCCACTCTACTGTCCATTACTCATTTATTTTTCTTTTAACAAAGCTTTTGATTTCTGTTTTACTCATTTCAACATTTATTTGGTTTCTAATATTTGTACTTTTCTTAGCTTCTGTATCCGCCTTTTCATTTCCTTCTTTGCCAACATGTTTTTTTTGTTTTTTTTTAAATTAAGGAAGAAAAATATCCCATTCAACCTCTGATGGGTTATAATTAGGATACATATTGTTTTCAATTCTAAATAATATGAAAAACTGCCGACATGAGAAAGTGGCATCACACTTGTCAAACCATTGTAAATAGGGACAATCACAATTGTGCTTATACGTTATTAAAAAAAAAAAAACAAACAAACAAACAAAATCAAGAAGAAACTCTGAACAAGAACAATATTAAAGTGGAGGGGTATAAAGGCCTAGCGGCCCCAGTTATATAACGGACTTTAACAGATATTTAATTGACTTTCATCTGTTAAAAGTCACAAGCATTGTAAGAACAGCATCAGACCTTCACATTCCCAGCCACTATATATTAACATTTGTTCGTGTTAAATATTGTTTGACTATATTATGCAGTTCTCTAGGTCTGTCGACTCTTAACACCTCTTCTATATTTATAGGTAAGTTTGATGCATCCAAATAATCTAATATTGGTATTCTCATTTGTTCATACTTCTTACATTTTAACAAGAAATGTTCTATATTATTGTTTTGAAGACATACTGCACAGTATTATTGAAAACAATATATATCCTAATTATAACCCATCAAAGGTTGAATGGGATATATTTTATTTCATTAACACATTAACTACCGCAAGCCGATGGGAGCAGCTTACGAAAGAAACACATTTGGACAGCAAACCGCTCCCATCGGCTTTCTAGGTTTAGTAAGATAACGAATGAAATATATGATGAAACACATTCCGATCTGGTTCGAGATTTTAATTTACCACCGGAAAACAACATCCAAAAGCATGGGTAAATTTGTGCCTCTGAAAATTGATATTATATTCATATTTTTCATATGTTTCAGGTTAGTTACCAAATTGCAAAACTGTTTACAATGGCAACAAATGATAGTGCCACAAAAAAACGCACGTAAACCTCGTCTAACTTCTGAAGAGGCTAGAAACTTATTTCAGCAATTGATTGATAGATCTAGCGACGAGGAGGACAGTGAAAACAATGTGGACATTGATTCAAGTAGTGATTTTTCTGGCAGTGATAACAGTAGTAGTGACAATTCAAGCAGTGAAGATAGCAAAGATATTAGAAGTCCTGGGCCAACGGTGGGTCATAAAAGAGCAAAAACCTCGGTTAGAGTTACCAATAGTGCAGGAAATACTGTAGGCCTAACTAAAGAAAGAGAGCAATGGAAGCAAGTGACTGAGGGGGAAACAACGAATAGTTTTTATTTTGTTCCAACTCATGAACCAGGTTTGCAAGCAAATCTTGATGCAACTTCCTCTGTGCTTGATTGCTGGCTTACATTACTGACACCAGATGTTTTACATTCTTTGGCCAAAGTAATAAATGACTATGCTGATGTAAAGAATTCAAAACCACCATCTTCAAACAGATCTTTGTCTGCTGCTTGGAAACCTGTCACTGACTATGAGCTTTTGAAATTTTTCGCAGTAACAACTGTGATGGGTTTAGATAAAAAGCCATCAGTAACAGATTATTGGGCACAGACACCTCATAATTATACAACCTGGTATGGCAATATGTTTTCAAGATCTAGGTTTGAAATAATTTACCATACAATGATGCATGTTGGAGATGCTGATTCAGAAGGGAAGGACAAAATAGAGCCTTTTTTAAATTTGCTCATTGCGAAATTCCAGGATGCATTTTATCCATTTCAGAATTTAGCCATTGGTGAAATGGTTATTGGGTATAATGGACGCTGGAAACACAAGCAATACAATGCAACAAAGCCAAGCAAGTATCACAAAAAGACCTTTGGATTGTGTGATTCTGCCACCGGAAGTGTCTATTCTGTATTGACATACTTTGGGAAGAATACATCATATATTCTTGCTAATGACTACAACAAGTCAGGCGGTGAAGGTATTTGATTTCTTGCTGCAAGGAATTTGGAAGGGCCACCATGTATTTGCTGACAGATACTACACTGTGGATACACTGATAACCTATCTGTTGAGTAGGGGCATTCATTATACTGGCACAGTCAACATCAACAGAAAAAACTTTCCCCTTCAACTGAAGACCCTCTCCCTAAATCACTGAGAAGCCAGGTGGTACAAAAATGGTGATGGATCTCAGATATGTGTTGCTTGACGAGACAAAAAGGCAAAGATACCATGTACTGTTGTGTCCACTAAAACATCAGTTGAGATAGTGCAAGTCACAACTCAACATCACAACTTAGTCAAAAAACCCAAACCAGTACACCGGTACAATTTTTGCATGAATGGATGTGACCACAATGATCAAATGGTAGCTTACTATGGCAATTTCCAAAAAAAAACTAGAAAATGGTGGAAGAAGATTTTCTACTGGATTATAGAGGTGTCCCAGGTAAATGCCCATATATTGTACACCCTCATTCATGCTGATGAGAAGTCAGTGTCATTGAAAATTTTCAAAGACAAACTGATTGATCAGTTGACTGAGAAGGCTGCCTCCATAACTCCACCTGATCTAGTAGCCACCAGTAGCAACAAGAAAGGTAGGAAATATTTAGGAAACAAAGTTAAAAGATTTGAGGGTGCAAAGCACATTGTAGATTACACCGACAAAGATAGGAACTGTATAGTGTGCTCAACACCTGCGAAACGAGCCCGAATAAATTTTTATTGCGTCAGTTGCCCCGAAAAGCCCCATCTCCATCCAAAGAGCTGTTTAGGCTGTACCATATGCATGATTCTTCAGCTGTAACTTACTAAAGACATTGACATACTGTAAATAAGTTATAGATGTTGTGTTTTCTCAAAGGTGCTATTTATTTAAAATTTCTGAGATTTTTTGGAAGTGGTGTAGGTGTGATAATGTAAGTCATTAATAGTGTATTTATTAGCTATTGTGTGTGTTCTTGGGCTTGTTTTTCTTGCCATTGGATATACTACGTGAAAATCACCAAGAAAAAAACATTAGATGCCTCAGGAACAAGCAAGTTGCAGGTAAGTTGATAATTTTTTTTAAAAATGTTGCATGCTTTTTCTTTCTTTCAATCATTTTATACTATTTATAATATCTACCATTCTAAATAAACATATATTTTTCAGCGTTAGGCAACAGTAAATTCATTTATCATCAAAATGACATATAATTAATAAAAATCTGTTTAAAATTAATAAATCTGCAGCTTAGGTTCTCCAAACACTTACAGGGAGAAAATGAGGAAAAAATTTCAGACATTTTTGGGAAGTGGCATAGGTGTGATTATGTAAGTTACCAATAGTGTAAATATTAGTCAGTGTGTGTGTTCTTGGCTTGTTTTTTTAAATTTTTTTATTGGATATACTACAGGATAATCACCAAGAGAAAGGTATTACCGTAAAATCTCATGTATAATACGCACTCGTGTATAATACGCATGCTTGATTTAGCCCAAAATTTTCAGGTAAAATGGAAATTCGTGTATAATACGCACCATAATTTTTCAAGATTTTATTTTATGAAACATTTGTTACAAAACTGAAAGAAGATGGAAGATGCTGCACGATAGTAGTTCTTCGACGAACTGAAAGACCATGTCGCTTCATAAAACGAACTGCCCATCCATATGACGTTTTAAATGTTGTTGTGCCTGTACGAGATTTTTTAAGTTCCAGAGCTTTAAGTCGGATTTCAATGCATGAAACACTGATGCCTTGTTGCCTTCTATCCACTACCCACTCCAATAATGTTTTTTCTAGGTCTGGAAGATCTGGTGGTGACCCACGATTCGCCTTTTTCTTACTAGGCAACACTTGCAGCACCTCTTTGTTTTTTCGCCATAATCGAATGTTGCACTCGTTAATGGAAAAATGTCGACTTGCTGCCCGATTGCTGTTATATTCTGCATATTTTACCACTAAGAGCTTTTCTGCTGCAGTACATTTTCTCGAATTCATTCTTTTTTAGGGCTCAAATGACAAACTTCACAACCAAGCTTAATATCAAAACAGATTGAAGACCAAGAGTGCGAAATGCATTGTGCAACAATGTCTGACACATAAGAAAACACATGGCACATTCAATTTTGCACCATTTTCACTGTCAAATTGTGACAAAAACTTGACAGACTTTCCAATGTAGGTTACTTTTGATATAGAAAATTACGTATTTTTTAGAACTCACGTATAATACGCACCCGAGTTTTAGCGGGCAAAAATGAGTAAAAATTGTGCGTATTATACGCGAGATTTTACGGTACCTACCATAGAAACAAGAAATTTGAACATAAGTTGATAATTTAAAAAAAATGTTGCATGCTATTTCTTTCTTTCAATCATTTTATATTATTGATAATATCTACCATTCTATAAAAACATATATTTTAAAGCTTTAGGCAACAGTACATTCATTTATCATCAAAATGACATATAATTAATACAAATCTGTTTAAAATTAATAAATCTGCAGCTTAAGTTCTCCAAACACTCCCAGGGAGAAAATGAGGAAACAATTTTAGACATTTTTGGAAAGTGGCATAGGTGTGATAATGTAAGTTACCAATGGTGTAAATATTAGTCAGTGTGTGTGTTCTTGGGCTTGTTTTGTTTGTTATTGGATATACTACATGATAATCGCCAAGAGAAAGGTATTACCTACCATAGAAACAAGAAATTTGAACATAAGTTGACAATTTTTTTAAAATGTTGCATGCTTTTTCTTTCTTTCAATCATTTTATATTATTGATAATATCTACCATTCTAAATAAACATATATTTTTCAGCTTTAGGCAATAGTACATTAATTTATCATCAAAATGACATATGATTAATAAAAATCTGTTTAAAATTAATAATACTGCAGCTTAACACATTAACTACCGCAAGCCGCTGTCAGCGGCTCACAAAATACTCACATTTGGACCACAAGTCGCTCAGAGCGCCAATCTAATTTTAGTAATAAAACGAATGAAAAATGTACTTAAAAACTTTCTGATCTGGTTCAAGATTTTGAGTTGCCACCCGAAAACAAATTCCCAAAGCATGGTTGTTGTAGAACACTGGAAAATTGATAATATGTTCATATTTTTCAGCGTTTTGGGTTAGTTACCAAATTGTGTAAAACTGTTTACCGTGGCAACTAGTGATAGGACTACAAAACATGCGTGTACATCTCGTCTAAGGGCTGAATAGGATAGAAACGTGTTTCAACAATTGACTGATAGATCTAGCGACGAGAACAAGAGTGAAAACGATGTGCACATTGATTGAAATTGTGATTTTGATAGAGATGGGGCGCAAGCAGTCATAATTGTGAAAATATTGCAAGTCCTCAGCCATTGGCGGGCTGTTAAATAGCAACAACCTCTATTAGAGTTACAACCGGTGTTTATTGTAATAGTGCATTCATTTATCTTTAAAATGACGTGTAAATCATAAAAATCTGTAAACAATTACGAAAACTACAGCTTACTTTGTGCAAACACCCACAGGATGAAAATGGGAAAACAATTTAATTCGGCCACAGTGTGTTTTTCAATTCGGTAGTTAATGTGTTAAGTTCTCCAAACACTTACAGGGAGAAAATGAGGAAAAAATGTCAGACATTTTTGGGAAGTGGCATAGGTGTGATTATGTAAGTTATCAATAGTGTAAATATTAGTCAGTGTGTGTGTTCTTGGGCTTGTTTTTCTTGTTATTGGATATCATCATCATCATAACCCTCCACTCCCAAAGGAGCATAGGCCTTTAACAAACACATGCCAAGTCCTCCTGTCACGTGCCATCATCTCAAGTTCTTTCCATGTTCTCCACATCATGTTCACCTCTGTTTCCAGCTCTCTTCTCCATATACTTCTTGGTCTTCCTCTGCCTCTCTTGCCCTGGGGGTTCCAGAACAAGGACTGCCTTGTAATGCTATCAACAGGTTTCCTCAGTGTGTGTCCTATCCATCGCCATCGTCTTCTTCTCATCTCTTGTTCCACTGGCACTTGTCTAGTTCTTGTCATCAGTTCCATGTTGGTAACCTTGTCATACCATTTTAATCCTTCTATTCTATGCAAGCACCCATTTAGGAAAGTCTGTAGCTTTTTGGTTGTTGTCTTTGTTGTTCTCCATGTCTCCGAGCCATACAATAGGACTGACTTCACATTTGAGTTGAAGATTCTTATTTTCGTGTTGGATCCGATTTCTCTTGATCTCCATATATTTCCCAATGCAATGAAAGCTCCTCCTCTTGCCTTTTGTATTCTTATTTTTGATATCGCTGTCTGTCCCTCCAACTTTGTCTATATTACTGCCAAGATATGTGTACGATTCTACATCTTGTATTGGTGTTTCTTCAAGTTCAACCCTGTTATCATTACCTGCATTTATTCTCATTATTTTTGTCTTTTCCCTGTGTATTTTCAGACCCATTGCTGTGACCTCTCATCGAGTGTTTTCAATTTGTCCTGCATCTGATTACGGTTATGGGACAGAAGAGCCAAGTCATCAGCAAAATCCAGATCATCCAACCGTTTCTTTTAGTATAAAATGCTTCTTTCACAGACTCTTCTTTGTCGTTAGTTGGTGCATAACATTGGATGACATTTACATGAATTTTCTTTTTAGCTGTTTTGAAAGTAGCTGTTAATATTCTGGGTCCAACAGCTTCCCATTCAATGAGTGCTTTCTGTGCTTCTTTAGATAACATAAGAGCTACCCCTTCACTGTGGTGTGAACTTTCGTCTTCATGTCCTGAGGACAGCACCAATTCACCTGTGATGAGTTTCTTCCTGTCTACCCCCTTCCACTTTGTTTCACACATTCCCAGAACCTCGATTTTGTATTCCCTCATTTCTGCTGCTACTTGCACCACTTTCCCTTGTTCGTTTAATGTCCGAACATTCCAGGTGCCAAATCTGGAAGTTCTCCTAGAAGAAAGAAGGTTAGTCAGCAACACAGACTCCTTTCAGCTTTCTCTGTGTTGCATCATACGCCTCCCCGCGAGAGGACCTTCCCCTGTCTTGGATGGCTGTGTTTTTGTTTTTTTATTTGACTTGTTTATATTTGTTGAAGTTTTTTGTGGGTTAAATTTTTTTACAGGATGGGGTAACCGGCCCCATGCCCAACCCTCCTTAGTCGCTTTCTACGACATGCTTGGCAGGGGACAGTGTTACTATTCTTTGCTCCCCTTTCGGGCCCCGGAAACACACGGGTGGTTATTGGATATACTTCATGATAATCACCTAAAGAAAGGTACCATAGAAACAAGAAATTTGAACATAAGTTGATAATTTGGAAACAAATTTGAGTTGATTTTTGTCTGTCAATATCATTTTACATTACTAATAATATCTACTATATTAAGTAAACTTTCCTGTTATCAAATTTAGGCAATAGTACATTCATTTATCATCAAAATGACATATAATTCATAAAAATCTGTTTAAAATTAAGAAAACTATAGATTAAATCCTTCATACACCTACAGAATGAAAATGGGGACAAAATTTAATTCGTCCACAGTGTTTTTTTTTCAATTCGGTAGTTAATGTGTTAAGATATATATATTTCAATATGCAGGGTCATCAATATATATTAATCGCTATTTATATATTTATATAATATTATATATTCAATTATAATATATAAATTAGATATATAAATATTATTAATATGATATAATTGTGTATCAATAATGTGAGTAATATATATTATATAAGTATATATATATATTATATAATAAAAAATATATATATATATAAATATAATATAGAATAAAATAATATATATTTATATCTATATAATAATATTATATTATATAAATATAAATATATATAATATATATATAAAATATTAAAAAGTTACTATATCGGGTCTACTGCATTCTCGTAAGTTTCTTATAGCTTGAAATAGCAGAAAGTGATCTGTTAATACTGTCAATTTATGAGGAGGGTTGCTGAGAAAAGATGTCCGAGCTTTTCAGAATTGCAACCATCTCTGCTGTTATACTAATAATCCTATTCAGCATTTGCCACACGTCAGTGTTCAGCCGAACTGCTTTAAATTTTCATCACTAAATAATGCACTTGCTTGCATTTTGGTGAATGGAACAAATAAAAAGTTCAAAACTACATAGGGAATAGAAAGAGTGAACCAATCGCCAAACACAATTTCGAAGCTTTTTGTCAAATGTAACGCCTGACAAACACTGAGTCGCATTAAAAATAAAAAATTCACAATCCAAACAGGTCGTCGCCAGTAACACTGTCCCTTAAACAACGACATTGATAAACAACAACGAGCGAAAGAAATGTTTGATCCGTCCATGGTCACCTACCGCAGCGAGCACGTTGCTTTGAAGATGACAAAGGGTTTACATTCCTCGATCTGTTTAATAAGTCGGCCTACAGAAACACTTTTCAAACTTACACACATGCATTCCTTTGCAGCCTGCGAAAAAATACAAGTATGTTTGCCCAGTGTTGACACTTTTTTTTTTTGAGCTAAAAAACATGACCATTCTAAAAGGAATGTTGAAAATGACCTGGTCAAGAATACATACATGTCAATTTTTTATGAAAAGCGTAATACGGTCCTATTAGCTTAAAGCAAATTACGTTAAAAGTAACATAGGTTTTTTTTGGAATCAGAAGGTAAAGTTTTCCATGGTGTGGGGTTGGGGGGGGAACA